>OY740776.1:21837261-22091440 GCA_963513935.1 Aphrophora alni | reverse complement strand
TACCATTTAAAATTATCTACATTCCCTTCCCCTCAAAACTGAGAGTATTGAAAACTTAACAAAAAGGAAGAGTAACTAACGCAGAAAGTGTTACTGTATTTAGGTATACCACCATTAAAAATTTAGTCAGGGGTGCAGAACTTATTTTTCACTCTGTATATAAACATAGTGTTACTGTATTTATGTATACCAACATTAAAAATTTAGTCAGGGGTGCAGAACATATTTTTCACTCCGTATATAAACAAAGTGTTGCAGTATTTAGGTACACCAACGTTAACAATTTAGTCAGGGGTGCAGAACTTATTTTTCACTCTGTATATAAACAAAGTGTTACTGTATTTAGTTATTCCACTATTAAAAATTTAGTCAGGGGTGCGGAACTTATTTTTCACTCCGTATATAAACTAAGTGTTACAGTATTTAGGTATACCACCTTTAACAATTTAGTCAGTGGTGCAGAACATATTTTTCACTCCGTATATAAACAAAGTGTTTCTGTATTTAGGTATACCACCTTTAACAATTTAGTCAGTGGTGCAGAACATATTTTTCACTCCGTATATAAACAAAGTGTTACTGTATTTATGTATACCAACATTAAAAATTTAGTCAGGGGTGCAGAACATATTTTTCACTCCGTATATAAACAAAGTGTTGCAGTATTTAGGTACACCAACGTTAACAATTTAGTCAGGGGTGCAGAACTTATTTTTCACTCTGTATATAAACAAAGTGTTACTGTATTTATGTATACCACATTAACAATTTAGTCAGGGGTGCAGAACATATTTTTCACTCCGTATATAAACAAAGTGTTACTGTATTTATGTATACCAGCATTAACAATTTAGTCAGGGGTGGAGAACATATTTTCACTCCGTATATAAACAAAGTGTTACTGTATTTAGTTATTCCACTTTTAAAAATTTAGTCAGGGTGCAGAACATATTTTTCACTCCGTATATAGCTAAGTGTTACTGTATTTAGGTATACCACCGTTAACAATTTAGTCAGGGGTGCAGAACTTATTTTTCACTCCGTATATAAACAAAGTGTTACTGTATTTAAGTATACCACCGTTAACAATTTAGTCAGGGGTGCAGAACTTATTTTTCACTCCGTATATAAACAAAGTGTAACAGTATTTAAGTATACCCCGTTAACAATTTAGTCAAGGGTGCAGAACTTATTTTTCACTCTGTATATAAACAAAGTGTTACAGTATTTAGGTATACCACCGTTAACAATTTAGTCAGGGGTGCAGAACTTATTTTTCACTCCGTATATAAACAAAGTGTTACTCTATTTAGGTATACCACCGTTACCAATTTAGTCAGGGGTGCAGAACATATTTTTCACTCCGTATATAAACAAAGTGTTACTGTATTTAGGTATACCACCATTAACAATTTAGTCAGGGGTGCAGAACATATTTTTTCTCTCCGTATATAAACAAAGTGTTACTGTATTTATGTAACCAGCATTAACAATTTAGTCAGGGGTGGAGAACATATTTTCACTCCGTATATAAACAAAGTGTTACTGTATTTATGTATACCAGCATTAACAATTTAGTCAGGGGTGGAGAACATATTTTCACTCCGTATATAAACAAAGTGTTACTGTATTTATGTATACCAGCATTAACAATTTAGTCAGGGGTGCAGAACATATTTTTCACTCCGTATATAAACAAAGTGTTACTGTATTTATGTAACCAGCATTAACAATTTAGTCAGGGGTGCAGAACATATTTTTCACTCCGTATATAAACAAAGTGTTACTGTATTTATGTATACCAGCATTAACAATTTAGTCAGGGGTGGAGAACATATTTTCACTCCGTATATAAACAAAGTGTTACTGTATTTAGTTATTCCACTATTAATAATTTAGTCAGGGGTGCAGAACTTATTTTTCACTCTGTATATAAACAAAGTGTTACTGTATTTAGTTATTCCACTATTAAAAATTTAGTCAGGGGTGCGGAACTTATTTTTCACTCTGTATATAAACAAAGTGTTACAGTATTTAGGTATACCACCTTTAACAATTTAGTCAGTGGTGCAGAACATATTTTTCACTCCGTATATAAACAAAGTGTTTCTGTATTTAGGTATACCACCGTTAAAAATTTAGTCAGGGGGTGCAGAACATATTTTTCGCTCCGTATATAAACAAAATGTTACAGTATTTAGGTATACCACTGTTAACAATTTAGTCAGGGGTGCAGAACATATTTTTCACTCCGTATATAAACAAAGTGTTACAGTATTTAGGTATACCACTGTTAACAATTTAGTCAGGGGTGCAGTACATATTTTTCACTCCGTATATAAACAAAGTGTTACAGTATTTAGGTATACCACTGTTAACAATTTAGTCAGGGGTGCAGAACATATTTTTCACTCCGTATATAAACAAAGCGTTACAGTATTTAGGTATACCACTGTTAACAATTTAGTCAGGGGTGCAGAACATATTTTTCACTCCGTATATAAACAAAGTGTTACAGTATTTAGGTATACCAGCATTAAAAATTAGTCACGGGTGCAGAACATATTTTCACTCCGTATATAAACAAAGTGTTACTGTATTTAGGTATACCACCTTTAACAATTTAGTCAGTGGTGCAGAACATATTTTTCACTCCGTATATAAACAAAGTGTTTCTGTATTTAGGTATACCACCGTTAGAAATTTAGTCAGGGGTGCAGAACATATTTTTCGCTCCGTATATAAACAAAATGTTACAGTATTTAGGTATACCACCGTTAACAATTTAGTCAGGGGTGCAGAACTTATTTCACTCCGTATATAACTAATTTGTGAATGACCTGTATTAGTGTAAATTTAAATGAGAGCTGGTGTAATACTTGTTGAATATTTATTTTGCTTAAAGCACAGATGTACACTACACTACACATCACTACTTGATATGAAGTAAAGTACAGTATGTTAGGTTAGGTATAATAATACAGAGTGGAACGGGCCGTCAGCACTTTATGTTTGCATACTCAAGTTTAGCAAGTACGAAGTACACTCTATAGATTATAATCGAGGTTAAAAATGTTGTAAACACTGTTTTATATAAAACATTGTCCACAAAAGTTGGTGTTTCTACCCAACGAATATACGTAATGTAGAGAAGGGTCAACTAACGGGTCAAAATATTGATGTTTTTGTGGGTCCCTTTGACACCCTTTCAGTTCAAACAAGTGGTTTGATGTCTGTCTGTCATATGTACAGTATTAATGAGAGTTTAATGGTCGATTAGCAGTTAATGAAAGTGCTAGTAACTGAACTAACAGTTAATGAATGTTCTAGAAATTGAAATAGCAGTTAATGAATGTTCTAGAAACTGAAATATCAGTTAATGGATGTTCTAGAAACTGAAATAGCAGTTAATGTATGATTTAGAAACTAAAATAGCAGTTAATGAATGTTCTAGAAACTGAATTAGCAGTTAATGTATGATCTAGAAATTGAAATAGCAGGTAATGTATGATCTAGAAATTGAAATAGCAGTTAATGAATGTTCTAGAAACTGAAATAGCAGTTAATGGATGTTCTAGAAACTGAAATAGCAGTTAATGGATGTTCTAGAAACTGAAATAGCAGTTAATGTATGATTTAGAAACTAAAATAGCAGTTAATGAATGTTCTAGAAACTGAATTAGCATTTAATGTATGATCTAGAAATTGAAATAGCAGTTAATGAATGTTCTAGAAACTGAAATAGCAGTTAATGGATGTTCTAGAAACTGAAATAGCAGTTAATGTATGATCTAGAAACTAAAATAGCTGTAAATGAATGTTCTAGAAACTGAAATAGCAGTTAATGAATGTTCTAGAAACTGAAATAGCAGTTAATATATGATCTAGAAACTGAAATAGCACTTAATGAATGTTCTAGAAACTGAATTAGCAGTTAATGTATGATCTAGAAATTGAAATAGCAGTTATTGAATGTTCTAGAAACTGAAATAGCAGTTAATGGATGTTCTAGAAACTGAAATAGCAGTTAATGTATGACCTAGAAACTAAAATAGCAGTTAATGAATGTTCTAGAAACTGAAATAGCAGTTAATGAATGTTCTAGAAACTGAAATAGCAGTTAATATATGATCTAGAAACTAAAATAGCAGTTAATGAATGTTCTAGAAACTGAATTAGGAGTTAATGTATGATCTAGAAATTGAAATAGCAGGTAATGAATGTTATAGAAACTGAAATAGCAGAAAATGAATGTTATAGAAACTGAAATAGCAGTTAATGAATGTTATAAAAACTGAAATAGCAGAAAATGAATGTTATAGAAACTGAAATAGCAGTTAATGTATGTTCTAGAAACTGAAATAGCTGTAATGAATGATCTAGAAACTGAAATAACAATTAATGAATGTTATAGAAACTGAAATAGCAGAAAATGAATGTTATAGAAACTGAAATAGCAGTTAATGTATGTTCTAGAAACTGAAATAGCTGTAATGAATGTCTAGAAACTGAAATAACAATTAATGAATGTTATAGAAACTGAAATAGCAGAAAATGAATGTTATAGAAACTGAAATAGCAGTTAATGTATGTTCTAGAAACTGAAATAGCAGAAAATGAATGTTATAGAAACTGAAATAGCAGTTAATGTATGTTCTAGAAACTGAAATAGCTGTAATGAATGTCTAGAAACTGAAATAGCTATTAATGAATGTTCTAGAAACTGAAATCGTAATTAATGAAATTGATGATTTAATGAAAGATTAAAAACCATTGAAGCCTCGAATACTGTAATAACGTCAGAGTCGGAAAAGAACAAAAGTTGGTCAAGAGAGACCTGATAGGTAAAGAGTGGAATCTAATCTAAGACTAAGAAAGAGTAGATCCAGCAGGACTCCCTCGTGATTGCCAAGCCCGTACTCACTTGAGGGCATCTAACTTATAAATACACTATAAAAATGAAACATTGTTACAGTGTTCATTTTAGATTTGGATTAGAGACTTTAAGCAAATAAGGCAAACAACAAAAGGGTTAATTAAGAGAAACCCACCCCTAAACTCAAAACACTTAACTTGATAAATTTAAGGAACTTCAGTTGCACGAGTCTACATAATTGGAAACACAGGCTCGAGTGGGACAATTCTTGCATTGCCCATTTATTCCTACAACATTTTACTCGAAAATTGTTTGTAGGGAAAACAATAACTTACGGAATCTAATTATATCGAGAGTGTATTTGTGATAGAATTAGTCGTTCAGCTTGGTTAAATTAAGGATTTTATCATAGAGGAATATGCTGTCTATTAATTTCTCGCATATATGTATTGAGAGAAACTTTTAAAATTTCGAGTCATTTGCTATTAAAAAAACATAAAATTAAGATTCTCTCAAAAATTGGCTGTGACGCTTTGATCACATTTTGCTCAGCAAAAGACTCAAACGAAACGTATGGTCATTACGTATAAAAAGTGTCGATTTGTGAGTCATAGGTAAAATTGTTTTTTAAATCTGCCATAAAATACTTAGTTTTTCAAAATTGGCTTTACCGATTTCGTTAAAATTTGCTTTAAAATTTCGACTGCAAAATAAAACCTCGACCACATCACTAATAGCTCGTTTTTAATCAAATATTATTCTCGCTGAGGAGTTAGTGAGTTATTGTTAAAAAAAAAAAAAAATTTAAAAAATCATCCACGAGACTAAAAAATTCATATTTTCGCAAAATCAATTTCGTTTAAATTTTAGTAAAATGTATAAATGACAATGGAAAATTGCATGATAAAAAATATTAAGGTTCAGGAAAAATTGGCTAAAACAATATTTGACTTTGACCGTCGTCACTTAAATCTCGAATTTAATCAAATATGATCGACGCCGATAAGGAAACAAATATATATATTGTATTTAAAAAAGTCAGCGTCCATTGTTTATTTTCACTTTTTTTATTGAGAACTATCGAATATACGTTTTTTGTGACGACCAGTTTTGGATTGTTTTGATTTTGTTTTGGCGATGGCTGTTTGAGAAAGTTTGTTATGCAAATAATCTTGATGGGAGTACACAATGTATCATCCTGTGACCGTCTCCACTTCTTTTGACCAGCTGGAAGCTCTGGCTGGCTGGAGACCGCGTACACTTTAGCCGAATCTTGTCAGGATGGGCCAAGGAGTCGGGTTAGGACGTTAATGAACGCACGCAACGCAAGTTAAATTAAATGTTCTCTTTTATTTTAGCGCCGAATTAGAAGATTACAGAAATAATTATAATTTATAAAAAAGTCATAACGGCTAGATAAAGCCTTAATAGTGGCTGAAAAGCATACCGATTAATTATATAGCACGTGGCCGAAAATGGACTGACCTCGTCCCGTAGCGGTCTGCCGTTCAACTTCCTTCTCGCGGCTCTCGGAACAGACTCCCGCTCGGCTCGCTGGTTCCAGACCTCCACTCCTCGTCTCCCCCCCCTTTTACGTGATCTTGCACTGCTTAACAAAATCGCAAGTGCCAATTCATATTTTATTATTTAGAATGCCTTTCCATTACATCGAAATTTATACTTATTATGGTTTTTATTTGGTGGACTCCTTGGCTGGGCCACAATCCCATTAAATAAGTATTAAAGTACACAAACAAGAAATGTTTTTATCCCCCCTTTTTTGTGTGTGATTTTAAGAATATTTTATTGAAAAAAGAAATCAAATAAATAACTATATTGTATTCTAAGAATGTTTAATAATTAAAATTTTTATTTATAAAATGTTTCTATGAACAAAGCTGTAGTATTGTAAAGTAGGAAGGGTTTGCTATGAATAAGTACACCACAGGGTATTGTATTTCGCTTGCACTCTACAGTATTTATTAAACACTTGGAAGACTAAGTGACGGTAGGAATGTAACACACAAACCTATATCGCGTGGGTTTTCCAACCATCTATTTTATATGATTAATTTTGAACTGTACAGGTTTTTCTAAACCCTTTAATTGTCTACTCTCTTAACATCGCGTTAATGCGTCTCGCTCATTTATTAAAACACCTTTACTCTTCTCGCTCCTGTCAGTGTCTCGGCCCTATCAGATCTCGTAGCCTATATAAACATCATATTTTCTTTTAAACTTAACGTTAAAAATTATATTTTTACAATAACTTCGCTATTTGTCATCGTAGAGAGGTGAGGTTACACGCAGAATTGAAATCTGCTAATTTTTTGCTAAGTTGAATAACATACAATTTGAATTTTTAAAAAAGTGTGGTTGATTTTTGTTACCGTTATCGCGCTTACTTACAGACAACGTTGGATAGCAATCCCAGAAGAACTAAAACTGATAAATCTACTCAAAGACAGAGTACATGTACACTGTGTCGCTAGGGGATGGTTCGGGTTATGCTGGAGTAGGTATTTGTTTTCCTTTGATTTATCACTATATCCTTGTTGCAGAACAGTCAATATTTGATGTGGAGATGGAAGCTGTGCTTCGGTTATGGGGCTGTTATAAAATATTTGATTTATCAAAATCGGATCTACCGATTTCGTTTAAATTTTAGTGAAGGTTTCACCGAAACCCGTGGGAAAAGTCGTCATTATAAAACCTTATTTTAATTAGATCCGATTTACGTTGTAGTTGTGTTTATGGTAAAATGAAGCAAGTTTAGTAATGATTTAAAACACTTAATGTGAACCAACAGCATTTGGAGTTTAACAATACATTTTTTGACAGATTCGATTTGGAGATAAAAATTTCCAGAATTAAAAAAAAAAATGAGTCTAGGCTAATTATTGATTCTTGGGTGATGTAGACAATTAACAAGAATCCATGTTTTAAGTTTATTGTCAATAACTCGGTAGTCCTTTAAACTACAGAAAGAGTTAAAAAAAATTGTATTTTCTAGATTTTTGTAAAATTAAAGCTTTTTGATATATTCTATGTAAAAAAGTTTAAATAACCGTCATTTTGGAATGAGTCAAGAAAACGGTTGATTATTATTTTTTGTTTATATTGGGTCCCTTATAACACTAAGTAATGTGCATTATTTCAACTCCATATCATTTACCGTTAAAATATGTTTTTTGTTTAAAACACAAAATGGCGGCTAAATAAACAACAAAGCATTTTAGGAAATATGTTTAAGGTAACCTTTTCATTGGTTTCGATGTGTGAAATAATATCCTGAAGTTGTGGCTTTTGGAAATACCGGGTGTCTTACCTAAAGTAAACCAATAGCTGATAATATATCTTACAGCTTACTTCTAATGGGGGACGTCGCCATGGTGATATTTTTTGACGCGTATTCAAAGTTTTGAAATTTGTCCTCCATTTTCTAATATGGCGCCCAATTTGAATTTTTTGTAGGAATTCACGTATATATTATGGTGGTTTCGGATATAAAATGTAATTTTAAGACTTTTTATAAGTTGAGGGTAACCGTTTAGCCGCTAAAGTACTCTTTTACGTCATTTTGACTTTAATTGCCATTGTGGTTTGGCCACTCAATAATCCTTTTACAATTAACTGTTTCTTGAAATTCAATTTTGTACGTTTTGTTATAAAAATGAATGTATCCTTATTAATGATTTTTACAAATTTTAGTAATAATAAACTATAGAAAAACTACGATTATTTGTCTCTTTTATCATTAATAACTTTTTATTGTAGTTCTTCAGAATGTACAAACACAGAAATCGAGATAATCGAAATATGAAAACAAACCGCGTGAAATCAAGTCTCACTATTATTGTTTAGGACAAGATTTCAGGACAAAGTTAATTTTAAAAAAAAATTGTGTGACCAACCTATTGGGGCGCTAAAAGTCAAAATGATGTATAAATGGACAGGTTTCATCTTTGCTGTGGAGTTTGGGTGCGCAGTGGGTCTAGGCGTGGTCTAAGCAGCAGTAAGGTGGTGGGGGAAGCGGTCGCCTCAGTCTGTGTTGGGTGTTGGTACTAACAACGATGTCTGCAAGACGGTTGGATCATGGACAGTAGCCGGCGTCGACTGTTTCCCCTACAACACCTCTGTCCCTACGCGGCCTCGAACTACAGACTTGTACCTCCCTTCCACGCGCAGCTTACAGCTCAGATGAAACCTGTCCATTTATAAAAGAGTGGCTCTATCGGTTAACGGTTACGTTTATAAAAAAAAAACACAATACAAAAGTCTTAAAATTACATTTTATACTCGGAGTCATCATAGGGCTTTCTATATATATATATATATATATATATATATATATATATATATATATATATATATATATATATATAATCAATTTCGCTACCATATTGAAAAATGGCGGATAAATTTACAAACTTTCAATACATCCCTAATAAAAAGTAAGAGGAGTTCCACATTAGAAGTAACTTGTCAGACATATAGTTAATAAAAATAAAAGTAAAAAACAAATTTTAAAAATTACTTAAAAAAATAAAGTAAACAAATACACTTAGTACAAAGTAGTAATTCAGATGTAAATTAAAAAGTGACGTGTGGACGCTTAGAATTTAAAATTGTAACTATACTTAATGGCATTTTGGAATTTTTTTAAATTTTAAAATTCTAAGCGCCCACACTTCACTTTGTATTTTACATTTTAATTACTTAGTACTTTGAAATTGTATTTTTTTTATCTTTTATTTTTATATTCTACGTTTTAGTTATGAAGAAGTTTTTTTTAGGAAATGGGTTTTAAAAATAAATAATTTTTTTTTTCAACATTTCAATTATAATAAAATTTCTTTAACATTCAATTCGTCGGGCAGGGTGGCTTGGTTCCGGCAAATGTCAACGTTGCAACTTGGCTGTGATAGCATCGCTTCGTACAAATTTCACAGATTTAATCGCCTTTTCAACGCTGCCAGACTAGCATTTCACTCTTGCCGCTGTTCTAAGCGAACTTAAAGTACTTCAAGGGTTTCCACAGCAAGGCATTGCGATTTGTGTTGACGATCAGATTGTAAACGCTTTCTTCTTGGTTCTCATTTGAAAGATGATAACCTACTGCGCATGTGTACTTCTCCTAACTGCTGCATATGTATACTACACATACGTACCTACTGCGTATGTGTACTACCCACCTCATGTACTGCGCATGTGTAATTCTCACTACTTGCTACATATGTATACTACATTACCTACTTACTGCGCATACGTTTTCCCCACTTTAAACATGTGTATATAACAATAAAATATTGTATTGTCATTCGAGATCAACATCTATACAAATTAAAAAAAAAAAAATTATCAACAAGAAATGTCTCAAATAGAGCTTCCCAGATTTGTTGATAGACAGACAGAAGTGAAATCAAACTAAAGAAATGTCAACGTTGCCACTAGTCTGTGATAGCATCTCTTCGTAAAAATTTTGTCACTAAATTCGTTGATTGCCTTTTCAAACGCTGCCAGATTAGCATTTCGATCTTGCCGTTGTTGTGGATCACGTTTTTTGTTGATAATTACCGAAATGACATTTTGGTGACGATTAGTATTGATTGGTTTTTATTTTAATTTGATAAAGATTGAGTTTGTGTATCGTAAAGACGAAATATTGTCTCTTGGTTTATGATTAAATATTTGTAGAACACTAGGTACTTGGTAAAGTGAACCCACCTTATAGTCTGACCGTAATAACGTTCCTTTGTCCTCAGTACAGGCTTACTTGCATATTGAACTTGTCTCTCAGCCTCGCGTCGTTTCAAATAGCATCTTACCCGAAAGGCTATCAAATTTTAAATTAAAAGTTTGCAGACTAAACTCGATCCCTTTGCTTTGTGTACACTTTAAAGTGACCTGCTTTCTTCTGGTTTATTATAGATGCGGTTAAACATATTATAATATCGTTTTTCAAAGTTAGAAAACGTTAAAAAAAAGATTATGAGTTTCGACAGAGTACTGTCATCATTAGATCCTCAATTAATACTTTTAAGAATATACAAATGAAATCAATTTTTATTCAATATGTAATACAGATATTAGTCTTTAGTCGATCCTATTGGGATTGGTCAAGATGTTGATTTTGTTTTGTTTGTTATTTGTAATTGTATTATGTAATAATAAATAAAATAAATATGAAAAAAAAATATGAATGATGTCAAAAACGAATACATATTATATAAGATCTTACAAAAATGAACACAGAACACAATTATAAATTAAAGAAGTTGGTGGATCCTATTTTTTAAAAATGTTCCTCCTTGAGTCTAAAGTATTTCGGTTTTCCTGTGGCCAGAAATGAAAAAAATCAGTCAAAAAAAAAGAAAGTTAAAATTTTTGTGCGATTGCCAACTAACCTACAGTAATTATACCTCTTAAGTAAAATAAATCCGATAGTGGTTAATGATTTTTATTTCCTTAATTGATTATGTTTATCCCTTAATAGAAGGCCATTGAAAAAGTGGCCGTTGTATTACAGAGCTATAATCAACCCATCTTCTTGATTTCAATGACATATTGTTCTAATTGGGACCTTCGGGGTTCACTTAATGTGAGCTTGTCATTCCCGAAGTACGTAGCTGGATTTACACCTTTTTAAATGTATTTTAAGTTAGATCACTATTTGTCATCTTTCCAATAGGTCTCTATTAACTCTATTTCTTTTCTAATTCTCACACTATTACAATATTTGATGGCTAGGAGTCTTTATTTTAGGCTCTTCTCTTTCTTTTCTTTATTACGTTGTGACTATTATTTTCACCTTTAAACAAACAATGATAAAATCATTAAGTTGTTATTAATAGTTTTTATGACCTTCAATATTTATATAAATAAGTTAGAACGACTCGTTTAAAACATGTCCTAGAAATCATGATTCGGTACACACTTCATGGTCTCGCATTAAGATTTCACCTGGTTTAATGGTTGTCAATATTTCCAAAGTGGAAATTAGTTTAGAGGTTAGAAATTGAACTTTTATTTATTCAAAATATATCTATTTGAATATCTCATTTTCAACACCCACTTGTTTATAATTCACTTTTATGTATTAAGCAACTATGTAGTGAAGACACGAAATTTATCTTGTAAGAAGAATGGATGGAAGTGAGGGGAGGCATGTCGAAGGATTAATCTCCATTAGTGACGGAGAGAAAGCATTATCCTCTCTTTCTTCGTCTTCAAACATAAATGATCCCTGATGTGTTACACATTTCCTTAACCGTCATTACTGTTCTTCTTTGTATACTTCATCCTAAAGTATAATGATTTACATCTGTTTTAGTAAATACATAATACAGGGTAATCAAAATGTCTAGTCACTTGATGCACAGTCAAGAAAATACACGTAAAATATTTTAAATTTAAATTTCAGGAAAATATTGTTTACTAGTAGTTTCAACGTGGCTACATGTAATAGGTGATATAGGATGGTTCTCTGTTTGAAGTTCAATTTTATTATTATACATTTTTCGGACATTTGCCATCATTTGTGTGTTAAAAATCAAAAGACGACGTTTCGGGAATAAGAATCAATTCCCGTTATCAAGTGTAATCGCCACAAGGGGTTGTAACCCGCTCTCGTGCTAGGAAGCTTAATATAACTAACAATAAGCCACTCCCCTAATAGTTTGTCACGCCTTCTGGACCACGTCACTTGTTGCTGTATCTTTGATACAACAATACGTATTTGACGTTAGTTGTGTGTTACCGTGATTGTGTTTTTTGACTTCTCAGTTTTAGCTCTGAGATGCATGCTTAGAAATTAAGGCTGGTGGTATTCTTATTTAATTTTACTTCTTACATAGGCTTAGTTTCTAATTTCATGTTTCTTTAATTTTTAGTCACTTGATAACGGGAATTGATTCTTATTCCCGAAACGTCTTGTTTTGATTTTTAACACACAAATGATGGCAAATGTCCGAAAAATGTATAATAATAATATAGGATGGTGTTAGTGTTTCTCTGGTCCTGGCTGTCAAGCATTCATATTGGATCAAATAGTGATAAAGAAAGACTTGTGAATAATGTTATCTACAGAGGAACGTTTCTTATTAGTGGGGCATGTGTTTTGACGCGGTGATTGATACACAAGACATTAGATTAAAGTTCAGTAAGTTAAGAGATTAAGAGTTAAACCGGCCTAGGGCACCACGACAATACTCCTATTAATTCTAGCTCAGTAGGTTAGTCCCTTTTACAAGTTTTACATAGTCCACTCATTAGTTCGTCTAATGAGAGTTCATCAGAAATTCACGAGCCAAAAACACTTTACCTCTTATTGGTGAGAGCCTCACAATGAAACATTATGTGGCCGGCGGTCTTCTTATCCATCCCGCACAGTCTACAGACAGTTTCGACGTGGTATGTACCTATCCTGTGCAAGTGCACCATAGTTACCTGTAATAAGCCCCGTAATTTTTCTGAGTTGCCTTCTACCCAAGGACATCACTGTCTTTCCAGGTATAGTTGTAGGGACTTCTCTTAGTAGTAGTGTGCTGTGGGAGTGCCACATAAGACTATCTCATCTTTACTGGTGTTTTATTTGAACCGACCTATTTATATCAATCGTGGGCAGACATACTGCCGACTCAGGTCCTACGAACTTTGAGATGCAAAGTTACTCGGTTTTGTTGGGTACAGTTGTGTATATTTCCATTGTTGCATATTTCCCCCAAGGTTACAGAATAGACTTACATACTATTAAATATATTGCTAATCTCTATGAAGCTCTAGTGCTACCACCTAACGGTTCATTCTAGCTACTTCAAAGACAGCATGTCTTATACATGTATCAACTTCTCTAACACTAGCGCATTCTGGACTTAGAACCCACATAACTACAACGTTCAACGGCCTGAGTTTCACATTATCGTATCTGTGCGACTTCTTCTTGGTTATAAATTTAAATGTTACCGTAAGCTCAATCATAGTTGATTTGCTGTTAAATCCAACTCCTATTCTATCAATGATTTGTGATATATTCGTATAAAGTGCTATAAGGCTCACATATAGTGAGTACAGGGATGGTAATATGGAGAAGCCCTTACTGGGATTACACCATTTTTAATGCAGCCTGGGGTTAGATATTGTTTTTACTATTCGCTCTCTCTTCGCAACCAACGTCTAGGGTTGTTTTACGAGATTTAGAGATCTTTATTTTATGCTAGATTCTTCCATTTTAAGACGATCATCACCGAGAGGTTTTGCACCTTCAAAAAACCAATTCGGAGTAAAGTGATTTACAGTTCAAACACGTGGAATATTTCTCTTCTGCAATGTCTTCTCTTTTAGGGATGTTCACTTGAGAAGGTATAACAAATTTGACCTTCTTACACGTGCAGTTGTGCCTCATTCCCTGTACAGGTACTAGTGCTGTCTCCAAAAACGGGTAACAGCTAACCGTCAACGTTGACCATCGTTAACGCTCAACAAAGTTGACGAAGAATATCATTTACTGCTAACGTTGATCAACTGCTTGTAGGCAACGCATCAGTGGTCAGCGCCAGCAGCCCACTCGATGCGCGCGCACCTAGCTTCACGTACTTCTATAAGTCGTCTGTTAGTTTAGTTTAGCCTCTAAAGCGAATCAATCTACAATGCATGTTTCTGCTGTAACCTACTATTTTACTGTTTGTTTTTTACTCAATCTAAAACTGTATAAAATGACGACTGAATAATACCGAAATAGTGTGGTGTAAATAACTTTAGTTTTAGCTGATAAAGGCTGTCAACTGTGTAAATATTTAGTTGAGGTTTGTGCTTACATTATTATTCTGGTGAAACATTCCACGATCATATACTAAATTTTAAACTTATTGTTGTAACGGAAATATTAGAATATAGTTTATGGTAGTAAATAGTAATACAAATAACTCCAAAACTTATTCCTCTGTAAATAATAAGTTAATTAATCAGTTATTATAATCAATTATTACAATAATTCCAATGCGTGATGAAATAAAATCACAGTTAGCGGTTAACGTTAACGGTCTTTGTCAACAGTTAATCACGCTCAACGTTAACTGGTGTTGACGTTGACCATTGTTAGCGTTAATGCCCACCGTCAGGTTCATAGTGAACTTTAGCTTATCGACTGTTTGTACACATCCACGAACACTCTATTATTTGAGGAGCCAAGTTTTCCCTTCCCTACAATGATACTAAGATCCAGTGAAGCTTTAGAGCTTCAAATGTCATTATCTTCTAAATGCTCTTGAGATGAAAATTGGAGATATTTTGTATATCTGGTAGTACAATCTAATTAAATACAAGGAAAGTAACCTTCAGGAGCTCACTGTGGTGAGTACGGACTTGACACACCCAAGCGAAGGTCCTTAGATGAATCTACATTATTTTCACGTAGTTTTTGCGTTAGTCTTTCATATCATGTTCTTTTCCGACCCTGACACTATTATAGTATTCGACGGCTTGGGGTTTTTATTTTATGTTCTTTTCTTTCATTGTGATGATAACTGAGAGGTTTTGGTTTTTAAACAAGAAGGGAAATATCTCTTTCTTTCGTAATATAAGTCCTCTATTTCCAAATTTCCTATGTTTCATCCCCAAAACTAACCCATAATACAATTTAAATATCACTGGAGACAATCCACAACACAAAACGTTATCAGTTACCTTCTATTCCGTTACAGATCGCATTACATTCTACCACTGAACTAAATACTAGTATTAACTAAACTAACTTGAAACTATATAAGTACTTGAGAGTTCAGTTTTACTCAAGTGGGTTGAAGTTACTTGAATTGTGTCAAACTGGGTGATGAACTGTGATTAAAACTTTGGAGAAACATTTGTGATGGGAAATTGTTTTTAGTATTGTCTCAGCTAATCATTTCAAGGTAGCAATATTTGTTTGGATTGACAGAAAAACACTAGTGTTCGCAACAGATATTATTGTAAAACATGTTGATGGCACAGTCATGGTACAGACCCAGCGCCAACATTCAATGTAATACAAAACAGATCCTCATAAGCGTTAAATGCTGGTTTCTTGGTCCTTGCAGGTGATTTTAAATTGTATTATTAAATCAAGGGGTTTTATCCAACAGGGTAGGTTGTTTAAAACAGAACAGCTTCTTAACAACTGCATCGTTGTTATTATTTTCTTGACGTTGACTAGTCTCTAACGAGCCTTTCATTGTTTATTTATTAAAGAATCTCTACTCACTTCGCTCGTGTTAGTATCTTGGCCTTGGAGGGCCTCCAAGTTGTAAATATGTGAAGGAGCCTCCACTCGTAACACTTGTGAAACTCAACTCTGTCAGTTCTTGTAATTATACAAATATCACATTTTCTTGTAAGGATAGAAATTACACTTCGACAGTAACTTCAATATTTGTCATCGCAGATATTTGGGGGTTTGTACTGTTACATACAGACTTGATATCTCCAAATTTATTGACGAGATACGAACACAAAGCTGTTTAAAAAGGCTGCCCTTTTCACTTTTTCTATTCAATTTTTCTGAACACACTGTAGTAATCCTCTATACCTAATTTAGTGTTCTATCTTAATGTATGTGGTTATTTATAGTGCTTACATAAAGGAGACAACGACGGACGAATGGCCTGTCAAAAATCACATTTTCGAGGTCACGAATCGTGAAGAAGTCGAATATTTGAAGATAACCAAAACCTACTTTCGTATAATGGGTTAGTAAAAACAACTTTTAATGACATTATCTAAACAATGAATGTTTGAAATCATTTAAATCTTCTTTTTATACATAAGACTCTACAGTCGACAAGGGATAGTTTTTTAAATTCAAATTTAATATTCAGATGATTTACGTCGCCTTGTTATATCTCGTTTACGCCATTATATTCGATACTTTAGTGTGCACACAGTCCGTATAAACCGGACAATATAGCCTATAAAACACTACTGGTCTGGATGGTGCAATTTTATTTCTTTATTCAGATTTTAGGAATATTTTAAAGTGTTACAAAAAAGATGTCTTTGTTTGTTGAAGGTGAACGAAATATTGCTCAAGTGTAGGCTCCCAAACAGGATGTATTTATCTTAATCTTGAAGAATTCGCTTCGTGAATTATAGATCAAAACCAAAAATAAGCCATGAAACTGTTGTAAAGAAGTAATTTCTCGTAATCGACCAGTCTGATTTTGATTAATTGTTAGTGAAATGTAAATATGATTTAAAATTATATATATATATATATATATATATATATATATGTAAATACTGTCTCACACTTATAAAAATATTGCACTTACTTACTCTCACCCATACGTACATACGAAGCATTTTGAAAAGAAGAAGACATTTTGCGTAATCGTTTCGTTTTTAGAATATCACGACAATGAAAATAATATTATTATTTCCGAAATACAAGAATAATGTACTGTTGAAAATAGTACTGTAAAATTTAATTATTCGTATTTTTTTTTAATAAATAAATTTACTGTTTGTTTATACAGAATTACCATGGTTTTAAATTTATATTATAAATACACGTAGAGTATGAACACTCTTCAATTATTATCTCTTTATTACATGATTTTAACTTAAATATGTATTAAATAATATAAAAATGAACCATAATAATTAATATTTTTGTTACATTTGTTGAAATAAAACAGCAAAATTAATTCAGAAGAATTCTTAAACTATTGACTCTAACACAGAGAAATTTCTACATAAGTTGTTTAAAATGTCACCCATGTTATCGATGGAAAATGTTGCTTAATACAATACTTATGGCGTTAAACATAACATCAAGTCTGAATGTTTCTTTACAGTTCGTTTAATGTTCTGGGGTGGTTTTCTTCAAATATCCTATATAAAGAAATCTAATGGGGATGAAACTTGTTAGCGGGTTGACCTGACCAAAGATCCTTAGAAATTAACCGTGGACAAAAATTCGCGAAGCAATCTGCGGCGAACGTCTCTGCTACCAACTGAGGCGAACATCTGCTCTGGTTATTCGATTGGTCCAGACGTTCGAACCGCTTAAGGTTCCGAAAGGAGGGTTTGGAATAACGTGTTAGGACTTACCCAGTAAATATATTGGATCGTTAATTAACCCTTAGTCTCAAACCCAACTAATCACTACAGCTAGCTTATGATGAGGTATAATGTACTATAAACTAACTAATTAAATATTATAATTACTTTACTTATCAATTAGAACTTACGGTTTGGGATAGGCGTGATGGGAGAATTACGTTAACCCTTTAGGTCATAATAATTCCTTCTCAATTTTAGTCGGATGACCTACGTTACACCCGGGGGTCGATCAGACCCCGCAATTAAGGGTTTAGGTAGCCATTTAGGTTTATTACTAAGAGGGTAAATTGTAACAACGCGCAACTTACGTCCGCTGACTTCGGCGCACTATGAACGACTGTGCTTTGTCTTGACTAAGGTGCGCGTGCATCGCATATCTATGCCTTGATCTAGATACGGTAATCCCCGAATACCCGTGGAATTACCACAAATCTCATCGACTCATTTGATGTATGGTAAGCGGCGCCATCTTTACAGCCAGCAGAACAGTTCATCGTCTTCAAGCATATCAGTGTTTTGATTGATTATACCTGAATAAACAACTGAATCAACAGTTTTCAAATAAAATTGGGCCTATAAAGGATAAACCGAACTCTTTTGTAGCTTATGAAGAAACTCCTGGAAAAGTGCGAGGGTTTTCTGCTGACCAAATCCGACTGTTAACATATCCATTTATATTAAACCAAGCTTCATCACTAAAGTTTTGTTGTTAACTTTTTGGACATCATTGGGTGTAGATTGCAGAAGTTATCGGTAGTAACAACGCGCTTGTAGACGTAGTTCTTTGTACGGACGTAGCTTTAGGCGTTTTGTTGCTCTTTGACTAATTGTATAGGATATAACCTGTTTGTTGAGATAACTCTTGAAGCATTTTTTTAGGAGAACGATGGACAATTTCTCATTGAAACTACTCACTTCTCATTGACACTACTAGTTTCTCCAAAACATTCGACTAAATTGTACACAATTTTGTTTACCTTGTTTTTGGATATTCAAAGAACCTAAACAATTCAACGCACTGATCATAAGATATTGTTTCACAATAAGTTCTCCGTAACAAAACTTACTGTTTTTGTGTGAGAATGATTTTTATTCATTCATTCGATTGTGTTAACAATCGTTTAATTAGCCCGTAATGAACATTCACGCAGTGGTGCCAACTATATTCTGGTAAATAAAATATCCCTAATAAGCAACAACAATAACAAATTAAGGAAATGATTAAAACTATATTTTTTTTATTAGAGTCAGATATTTTGAATCACCTTGAGTATCATAAAACGAACGCACACGTGGTCAAGTAGTATAAGCCTAAAAATATGAAAACATTTCCTTAATCTACTGCCACAGAATAGTGAAAAACATGAAGTGGAAATTTTGTCTGCGATTACAAAGTTACCTTATGTTTGATAAGTAAAATGAAACGGAGTCACTTTGAGGAGCAGATAACAGTCTGGCAGTAAATCTCTTATGTGAACATAGGTTTAACAGTTAGCTGATGCTATGCACACACGCGACTGCACAAACAAGACCGCTTTTAAGACTAAGTATTTGGTATCACGCGAACGTAGGGATATGAATTGTAGTGCATTGCAAGTTTGACGATAAGAATTTCCTTTAAGGATAAAATATTAAGTAAAACATTAGTGTACGGTTATGAGGATAATAATCGTGAACCTAATTATCGTTCCTGGATACAGAACGTTATCAGGACAAACAGGATAGACCACTGAATGAAGATTTTTTTCTGGACAAAAATACTCCATACACGAAATTTATACCAGGAAATTCTATTCAAAACATGGAAAGCGGAAGCATCGTTTATAGAACCAGAAAGAAAATTCACTGTTTAATTAAAGTCTAGTGATAAAAAACAATTAAATAGATTATGATAATACTCAGAACCATTGGCGAGTGGAAATATAATTTTGTTTATCCCTTCAGGAATTGATTCAACATTGTAAATTCACCATTAAGACCAAATTCACCAAAATTATATTCAGCCATAATTGACTAACGAAAATTGCAACTCTCTCAAAATTCATTAAAGCCGATAATAAAAAATAAAATAGGTTGTGCTTAGGACCACGCGCTGGAACTTCTTTGACCAATCCACATTTCTAAATAAATTTGAACATAATAGGAGAACAAGGTACAATATATTTTTTTACAACGAATATTCCATTTTAGTTAATTTTATTTTTTGACAAAATAAGTCAGTATTTATTGAAAAAAACAGTTATGTATCTTCATAATATCGGGTAATACTCGTTCTTATCTCTTGTGTAAATTATGTTTTTATTAAAAATATTCAAATTAAAACTTATAACATCGTTGGTTACACCCTCAATCCACCATATCCTCATTTTCATCATCCCCGCTCTGTGCTCTACGAGACCGAGAGAGAGAGAGAGAGAGAGAGAGAGAGAGAGAGAGAGAGAGAGAGAGAGAGAGAGAGAGAGAGAGAGAGAGAGAGAGAGAGAGAGAGAGAGAGAGAGAGAGAGAGAGAGAGAGAGAGAGAGAGAGAGAGAGAGAGAGAGAGAGAGAGGGAGAGGGAGAGGGAGAGGAGAGAGAGAGAGAGAGAGAGAGAGAGAGAGAGAGAGAGAGAGAGAGAGAGAGAGAGAGAGAGAGAGAGAGAGAGAGAGAGAGAGAGAGAGAGAGAGGAGAGAGACCAGAAGCGTATGCGGCATGCGCCCGCACCGTCGCTTGTATAAATGATACTATATACCATGTGTCCTAAAGTCCCCCCCCCCTCTTAGTTTTTTTATTAATGGAAATAGACAGATTTGCTTTAGGGAAAGTTTAGTTGTACATTTCGTAACATTTCCGGTGTAATTATTAACGTAAAATTCACAATTCGATTGGTCGCTATGTTGGATAGGATGAACTTAGAAACCTCTAGTTTGCGCCATTATTCTTATTTTTAAAAGACCTTTAAATAGGGTTGACACTCAATAGGGGTTGATATTTAAAATTCTCGACTTACCCCCAAACTACCCCGTTTTGTCGGTAAGGGTTGAAAATTTTGATACTTCAAAAAACTCCTCCTTTGTTTATATAAACTTTCCCCAAAGCAAATTTGTCTATTTCCATTAATAAAAAAAAATAAGAGGGGGTGGGACTTTTAGGACACATGGTAGGGTACGGTACGTTGCGTGACGCGAGTTTACACTCCCCCCCCTGCCAAAAGTGCCCAACGGGACAAAATAAGTTATCACTTCAAAAATTAAAAACTGCGAACGAAAGTACTTTTATCAATATAAAATATAATATAAACCCAATCCATCATTAAAGTTTGTATCATATTCACCTATCACTTATCCATTTTTATCACACCTTTCATTATATTTTAAGATATCACGTATCATAATTGTATAGATTAAGTTTTTTTAGTTTTAATTTATGTTGTGTACCTAAAAATAGTCAACGCAAGACTAGTCACAGACTATTGTACCTTAGAACCTCGATATACTCATTTAGTAATGGTTAATTAATTGTAAAATAATAATGTTAAACACATTACACGTTGTATTATACATAATGTAATGCCGTAGACAACTTTGTCGAGTACGTGTTTATCATATTTAAAATGTCCACCACTAGACATTGTCCTAAACGAGTATAAAACGCATGTATTACTTTCAATTTCGGCACTAATTTGCTGTGAAATTTGATTCCTGTTAACTTAGTATCTAATTAATATAAAGATTCTGTTTTCACCAAAAGAAAGGGTTTTTTTAGGAGTAACTCGTTGGGAAATTGGTTAAAATTAGAAACAAGGGGTGAAATACACTTTGCAAAATAATTTATACATTTTTGCTATTTTGCATACAATCTTAAAAGATTTAGGGTAATTCATTTTCACATTTTACTAATATTTGAGTTGATTTTAAGAAATAACTTTTTTCAGAGTATTGCACAGAGCCCCAATGCCGAGTTTATTATTTATTTTATTACAGATGAACCAGCATTTTTTTAATAGATTTTGTTTCTGTCCTTAAAGGCTACATAATGAGAATTTATTTTTTAAATCGTTCCAGCCGATTTTGAGAAAATCGTCATTTTATGTTTTATCTATGACAGATATTGCCAGTTTTTAAATGATCAAAATTTAAAAAATGAAATAAAAAAAAATTAAATAAACAAACTTACTATTGATATTTTAACCAATCACATTCTTTCTGTACACTATGTTAAAGTAAAAATAACAAATAAATCCAAATTGTTAAAACAACACACCTGTACTCATTGCGTTCAAATTACCTTATCATTTGTTGAAGGTAACTTTTATTCAGGTTCCAAAAAGTTTAGAAATATTTTGCGTGGATATAGAATCAGCATAACGTATTGATTGAATCAAGTGTGTTCTTTAACATTAACAAGTAAGTTTAAATAAATTGGACTGTTAAAATTCTACTCAAGGTTCCCAACTATCGATTGTTATTGTTCTAAACCTCTCTGGCATCGATGTTTTAATTAGACTACTTCTTTTAATGCTCTCTATCAATTAATTATTGAATACTTTTGGATTGCTTATGTATACAAATTGTCTCTGATAAATTATACCTTATTTGTACACTATCATTATTTATTAATGGCGTTGCCAAGGTTAAATTTTGTATTAAAATAATTGTAATTATTCGTTCACGTATCCTTATCAGTAATTTTGAGCATAAATTACATTATCTTATGTAAAAGTAGATTTGATTTTTTCCTTGTTCTTTAAAGGCGAGAAATTTTACAGTTATCATCGTCTCATAGAAAAAAAAAATCAAGAAAATAAAGATATCTAACTATCAATCATTTTAACAGTGTCAGGGTCGGAGGAGAAGAAGAGTTGGTCATGAAATGTCTGATTGGAAAGACGAAGCAGAGAAATCTAACCCAAGACTACAAGTTAGGGCCTCCCGCGATAGTCAAGCCATCATTTAATGTAGTGAGCCCCGGAGGGTAGAAAATACTGTAAGGAAGAGCAGGGGAGGAAGGGGAAGGATTTGTTTTTTTCTTTCAGTTGTTAAAAGGAGGAACACATTTCGGTCGTCATCGCCTTATAAAAAAAGAAAAAAGAAAAAAAAGGAACATAAAATAAAGTGTCGTCTAGTCCTCAAATACTCTAATAGCATCAGCGTCGGTAGAAAACAAGAGTTGGTTAAGAAAAACTCAATAAGAAAGATGAGAGAGGGATCTAACCCAAGACTAAATCCAACTAAGGTCTTAGTTATGATATAAACTCAATATAGTGAGTCATTGAGGGTGGAAAATACTGCAAGAATATTAAATAGAAGGAGTCCATAGAGTTGTTTATGTGCGAAGAAGAGGAGGTACAGAAATTTTTACTTTCCCGAATGTATGCAGTAGGTTGTGTGTAGGTCAAAAAATAGATGTCAAGTTTTATTGCAGCCATATCCGTTTTGAGGTCCCAGAGGTGTTTTTATAAAGTTATTGTGTGTTGTACATATAGTCGAAACATGTGCAACGGTTTCAATAAATTTAGGTATGGGGTATATTTTTCATCATATGTCGGGAGGTTTTTATTCATTCCATAAATCAAAACTTGGGGGTAACTAAAATCAGGCAAAATACAAAAACGATTTCTCAAAATCAGCTCTAACGATGTTGATAAATTTTTTCTCAATTATTATGCCTCTAAGTTGAAAACTAACCTCTCTAATCTCCACAAAAGTATTGGTAAGCATATCTTCAAAAATGCCAGTTCTTAAGTTATTGCTTA
This sequence comes from Aphrophora alni, assembly GCA_963513935.1. Taxonomy (NCBI): domain Eukaryota; kingdom Metazoa; phylum Arthropoda; class Insecta; order Hemiptera; family Aphrophoridae; genus Aphrophora; species Aphrophora alni. The sequence goes on along the minus strand of OY740776.1, from coordinate 22,067,738 downwards.
GAAAAGAGAAAATTGGAGCTGTTAAAAAAGTCATAATATCTCAAAATCGGCTATACCGATTTTGTTCAAATTTTAATCAAATGTGGCGATTAATTATATAAACCTGTGTGCACATTTACAAGTAAAACCCTATCGCGGTTCAGGAATAGTTTGCAAAAACGAATGTTGATCGCCGTTTTTAAAAGTGCAATTTAATCAAATGTGTGAAACAAGTTTAGGTGCTTGTTTGAAATAGTTTTTCGAAGGCGGGGTCCAGAGACGTTCCCACAGTTTGATTGACAATTATCGAACTGACATTTTTAATGTCGCTTAGGGTTTATTTGTATTTGGGGATAAGTGAGTGAAAAAGTTTGCACCATTTATTTTTAAAGCGCTACGTGGAGGAGACTCGGTGAGATGGGCTCATGAAGAACACAAAGCTAGGTAGAATGCAAGGCCAGACTGTAGAGTGCTCGATGAGATAGAGGCGTGAAATCCTACATAAAATTATGTAAGATATAAAGAAATAATTACTACTGTACTGTGCGTGACTGATAATAATTTATTAGTGACAATTTGGACACGTAAGCAGTCCAAAAGTATTCAATGAATAATTGATAGAGAGCATTAAAAGAAGTCTATTAAAACATCGATGCTAGACAGGTTTAGAACAATACATTTTATTTTCAACGGAACAATCGACAGTTGATTAATTGTTGGGAAACGTGAGTAGTACTTTCACAGTCCAATTTATTTAAAGTTGTTAATGTTAACGAAAAGACTTAATTCAATCAATACTTGATGCTGATTCCGTATCCACACATTCCGTTGGATAGGTTGTAGCTGCAACTTTATGGACTGCCTTCCAAGATCATCAGATTTGACGGTTTGCGATTTTTCCTATGCGACTTTTTGAAAGAAACTGTTTATATTCACCCTACAGCAACAGGCGATGAATTAATGAGGCTGTCGATACCTCAGCAATTTTTTAAAAAGCGCTTATGACTTTTGTTTTGTTTTGTTGCTATCAATGCATAGCTATTGATTTACACCAATTCGAATAAAAGTCACAATTTGATCTGTTATATTTATTTGTCTACATTTGTTGACAAAGTGGCATTTTGTTCATTTAAATTAGTTTGCAAAACAGCTGAATTCTTGACAGTTTCACTTTGCCCACTACTTTGCACACTACTTTGCTCACTCCGAATGGCAACTGAACAAAACGAAATTTAAGTTAAGTTTATTTGAATTGATTTATAATATACAGGAAATGTCCCGTATGTAGGTTAGATTAATTCTGACATGTAAAATAACATAAACAAACTACAAAACAACGTTTTAAAGTTGAAAAAGGAAGTAATTATTAATGAAGATGATTGACAGTGTATGTACACGGAGAGTATTTTTCGTTTGCCGAGTTTTGAAGTTGGCAATCCCGTTTCCTCAAGAATACACCTAAGTTATTTGTAATATTCATAAATAACCTCAGTTTTGACGTGAGAACTTCTACTCAGTGTTGATGTGTTGTTTAGCACTACTGCTATATTTTGTGTAGTTAGTTTTAAAATATGGACAGTTCAGAGGATGAAAACCTGTCAAATACCCCGCCTAAATTAGCGGAAAAAGCCAACAACGTACTAAATCTCCTTCCTGTCAAATCAAGGAAAAAGTACAACCGCCAGTATGAACTGTTTTTATTGCCAAAATAACAACTTTAGACAAAGTATAATGTGCAATTCGTGAACACATTAAGTGTCTTTTTTAAACTCGATAAAATTGACGCACTCGGTAAGCCTCGTGCGTCAACATTTTTCTATCGTTTAAAAAAGTGCCACTTTGCTCACTAGTTGCACAAATAACTATTCTTTATTAACTTTTACACAGTTTCATGTTATCTGTAAAGCAACCATTTATAACGGTTATACAATTAAATTCATTTTCTTGAAAAACGTATCATTATTTTATTATTCCGCCATTTTCTATTGATTGCCAATAAAAATGAAACTCGATGGTACTTTTTTTTACATATCTATGTACATAACTGTAAAGTTTGTCAGGTATATTAATTCAAAAATAGAGATGACTTTGTGGGGCACCCGGTGTTATGAATTTCGTTGGTTTTTATCACAGAGTACATTTAAAAGAAAATTGATTGAAAATCGAAATCAGCTTTTATAAAAATAGTAATTTGAGTTTTGGCTACTCCAAATTTTTGAACAATCTAAAAATGAAAAAGTTATTGATATATACTAACAACATGCCCTTATACCAAATGTTATCGAAATCATCCACTTGTTTGGGCTGTAGTGTACTGAAAACCTTATGTATAAGGTAATTTTGAAACCAGTTTTAAATAGAAATAACAAATAATAATAATAAATCTCCCTCCCCCCTTACCATTTCTCTCTTACGTATTACAGATATCTTCCAAAAATCACTTTTTTTGTTTCACCAGACTTTGAGGTATTGATTAATATTTATTTCATTGAATCAATTTGTTGGCCCATAACATAAACTGTCTCTATTCCGCGTATATACCAGAAAGTAACACGCTGATATACGCCATCATGGTTCTTACCCAGTCTTATCATACAGTGTAAAATCAGATCTCCTACATGTAATGCTCAAAATTTAGTTTCTTGAAATTTGAAGGACATTTTACTTGAATCACATTTGGTTGAAATGTCATGGTTAGAAATTATGTTTTTTACATTAATTTCGCTGTTTTCATCGTAGAGAGGTGCGGTTGGTACCATTACATGTAGATTTGAAATCTACACATTTGTATCTAATTAGTGTGTTAGAAGTTAAAATAAGATGCGAGATATGAACAAAAAACTGTTTAAAATTTCCGCTATTTCGATTTTTCTGAATTTCAATAAGGTTTAATATATGCACAACATACTCCCCTATAACAAATTTCATGTTCCTATCTCAATTTTTATGGCCGATATCGTGTTCACTTAAAACAACGACAATGAAGACTGACGGGATCTCGAAAATCACTTTTCCGACAAACCGCACCGAAAACAGCTGTTTTCGATAACAGCTGAGAGCAACGAAAGTGATCGTTTCCCAATCTCAAATTTACAACAAGGGGGGGGGGGAAACGATCAGCTGACTTTCCATTGCTCTAATTTAGTTCCGAGTTTGCCCACCAGGAGCAGTAATGTTTCTTTCCAATGCATTTGTGCGTTTGAAATTACCTAATCTTAAATAATTAGCAATATAAAATTGTCAAAACAAAAAGTCAAATTTTACTGTTGTGTTTAGATGTTTGAAAATCACTCCTGCAAATGTTTCTAACATACCAGATAAGTTGTTCATAAAAGGCTTCAGATAAATCGCTAAACCAACTACCATAGAAATCTCACGATAGATATGAAAAGGAATATAGTAAGTTTTCTGAGAAGTGCAGAGTTGAAATTGTTAAAAAGAGACCAAGTTTTATTGTTTTATTTGTCTGATGAATCTAAAGACAAAATTTGTATAAACCAGTAAAAGTCCATAAAAAGGTTAATACAAACATAAGAAACTTCATAAAGACTTCATAAGAAACTTCAAAAAGAAGGAATCAATGTTACCAATAATAAAAGTTTTACAAAAACATCAATCTGAACTTTTAAATTGTAGGTATTTTAAGTTATAACTCATTTATGTTTGTAAAAGTTTAAAATTGTTAATTTTTTACAAACTTGTTAATAAGTTGTTGAAAGTTTATATTTTGAGAAATGTAAAAGTTTCGTTCATAACTCGTACCGAAGTACTTTTCCGGTGCTTGATCGAATTTCCTTGCTCGGCTTCGCCTCACACGTAAAACACGGTCGCGCGCCGGGAAAGGTCACTTTCGGTACTAGCAATGACTACATAAATACTATAAGACACGACATGGCCATGTTAAATATTCTACGCTTATTCTTGAGTTGACCAATACCCGCTAGGGTGTGTTGCTAGAGAATCTGAAGTTGATGTGACTGGCGCTAGGTGGCTCTACGGTCAAACAATGTTTCAGGCGGGTAAGAGAAAACGCACTGATGCCACATATGGGACCAGAGATGCGAGGGAAGGTCGAGAATCGCTTATCTCAGCGCACGAACTGACAACACTGACTATGCTGACGGAAGTAAGTGAGAAGGTTTGTGAGAGAGAGGTCAACAGTTGTACAGTCTCAACCAAGTGGGATGCGTACAGTCAAGCACCTGCTGCTAGCGCTTTCTGATAGCTGTGTGTCAAACTTATGACGAAAAGCACTCGTAAAGCGTAGACTATTTCCCTATCCTATGTCGTGTCTTATAGTATTTATGTAGTCATTGGTACTAGTAATGAAAAATACACTATTCCGGTTTCCTGAAGTAATGAATTGTCAAGGTCAGGCAAAAACCAAGATCAAACTTGTTTGCCGATTACCAAACTTAACCTACACTTCGTATAATGGGTAAGTAAAATTACCAACTTTCTTTTTAAAATTGTAATTTTATAGCACGCGACCCAGAAAAATCTGTAAAAAGAAAACCCATTTTACTGTATTATCCACACAAAAAACATCTATCAATTCATGTTTCAAATTTAGTCCTTGCTCTACTTTTATCTAAAATAACTGTACTTACTTATACAGTCACGTTATAAAATATTCTATTCATGTATGTAAATATAATACTGTATGAAACAGTGACGTATTTACTTAGAATATACAAACGATTTAACAATGTCGTGTTCTTACAGTCTGTTCTATCATAAATCAAAGAGTCCTGCTGAAGAAAGAAGGAAAATGTGAACAAAACAAATTGATTATGTTAATCACCCAGTCCTGTCATAATGGAATACGAGAAGATCTCCTAAATGTAATTACTAAGAGTTGGTTTCTTGTAGGAAATATTTAAAAATATAGGGTGTGTGTTTAAAAGCGTTCTTATACAGGTACCTACTCAACTGACGTCGTTCATGTGTAACTATTTTAAAATCTCCCCTCGCTTCGCTCGTGTCAGTGTCTCACTCTACGCGTTACGAAGCTCGACTTATGTAAAGAAGCTTCCACTCGCTCATGTCGGTGATGCTGACTAGTGATTATATAATATTTTTCGGGAGATCATGTTTTTACAATAACATCACCCATTGTACAGAAGGAGAAATCTGTACATTTTAATATAATATTGTAGGTTATGAGTTGAATAACACGAGGTTTGAACGAAAATGATTTAAAGCCGCCATTTTGACATTTTTAATTAGTTTTTTCTGAATTTTAATAGGGTTCTATGCTAGGATATGTAACGCGTATTCCACCACTGTAATGTTATAGGGTTGATTAAGGGGGATTAATTTGATATTGGGGTTACACTAACCTAAAATAGGGTTAGCTAAGGTGTTACATAATAAATGAGGTCTTAATTCCCTTACCCCTGTCCAACCAAACGCTTTTGATAATCAGCTGTTAATGAGTTACTAAATCGGAAACTTAACATTGTCGGGAACGCCATTTTTTGATAGTTTGCTCGACATTCTAATTTTGAAAACTCAACTCAAAAATATTAAACTTAAATAAATTAGCGATTCTTTTTGAGTCCTGACGAACTTCACATCTCTCCCTGTTTGTTATCTTAAGGATTTCCGTCTCAGCTGATCACATCTGTCCACTGCCTTCTGAATGACGTGATGTTTGTCATCAGGTTGGTGATCCCGGTTAGATTGCACTCGCAACCGAACATTCAACCGAAATGTAACTAAGATCCCATCAACGGTGAGCCTGGGTGACTTTTCATCGTGATGCATCTCTCTCTCTCTCTCTCTCTCTCTCTCACACACACTCTCTCTCTCTCTCACACACACACACACACACATACACCCCCACACAGACACAGACACCCCCACACAGACACATACTTATATTAAGGTTAGGTTAGGTTAGGTTGTGTGAAAACGACGACGGATGGATGACAAGACGAATATAACTTTTTCGGTTTTTTGATGCCAAGAAACATAAAGATTAAAAACGGAAATAGACTTTTTTTGCGATTATCAAAGTAACCTATACTGACTGAGTAAGAAAACAAGTATATTAATACAAAAAATGTAATAACCATTTAGGTAATACAAACAATATTATCCCTCGCAAAAATAAGTTTCTACATTGCTACAGAATGTTCAATAACAACATTCACCCCACATTGCAGTTTATTGATTATATGTGATGATTGTAACATTCAATATATTACAAATTGTACGGACAACTACACCGCATTTAATAGATTCTGACATCCAATTAATCATAACCCAAACATAACTGTAATGCAGGATAACTCATAACTGAAACAAACGCAGCTATATAAACATTAAGTCCAATTTGTTAATATTACATTACACCAGATGAGGTTGCCTTTAGTACAAGAATTAAATATTTATTTGTATTAAAAAAAAAAAAAATGTACGATATTTACCCCGCCAAAACATAGAGCATGTCACACCCAAAAGTTGGTTTCTTATGGCTTGTAGGAAATGTTAAATTGTATTGGTGGATCAAAGGGTCTTCCGCAGTAGGGTAGGTTTCTATAAAGCAGTTGTCGCACTGCTTTGCGAACTTTATAATTGTGTATATCACTATTTCCTTAACGTCAACTAGGCTTTGATTGGTCTCGTAGATGTGTATATATTAAATAAAAAATGAGCCGTCTTGGGACACTTGGCAGATGTGAAACATCAAAATTATTTTTAAGAAAAGTATGCAAAAGAAAAAATTATATTTGAAGGAAATAATAATGAAAATAAACAAATGTTTAGATTTTTGTAAATAAAACGATTATTATATTTTTACAAAAATACAAAAATGAAATATATTATTTTAAATATAGTAAGGTGTAACGTCAGTAATAGTAACTGTCTGATGGTATTAAAGTGACACTTGGTCGATGATAACTGAAATATGCGACGAAAGTGTTGGACATAACGTTATCTAATGAATACTGCATCTATTGTCGTTCCATATCTAGTTGTATGTAGATTCTCTTGGGTTGATATTATTATTTTTACACATATTATATTCATAAAAAACAAACAGAACTCCACATTTAAATCAAAATATTCTCAACAATACAACTTACAATGTACGCTACTCGTGGCGCAGAGAGGAACTACAAGGAAAGTTTGATCATCCATAGCGACGCTACGCAAGAGACGCTCTTACTCCGCCGTATTAGATGTTCCACATCGAAAAGTGTCCACTCGCTTCGCTCGTGTGATGGCGGGCCTCGACACTGTACATACGTTCGTCTCGGTGACTCGGCCTAGCCGAATCTCGGAACTATACAAATATCACGTTTTCTTGGGAGGTAGGGTATGAAATTACAGTTTTGATAACAACTTCGCTGTTTGGCATCGTAGTGATGTGGGGTTAATGTTTAATTGAAATGTGCTTTTCGTTCTAACATAATGCGTTGATTAATACTCGAAACGAATAAAACAAACTGTTTTGGCTGTTATTTAACATTTATAACTAGATTTTTCTGAATTTTTATAGAGTTCTATATGAGTACTTTATGTTCCTCTGTACCAAATTTTATATTCCTATCTTAATATTGTGGCCGCTATTGTGTTTTCGTAGGGATGACAAGGACGGATGGGATGTGAAAAAATATTTTTTAGATTTCCTGAGGCAATGAAGAAACTTAAAGGTCAATCAAAATTAGAGCTCGACATTTTGGCGATCGCCAAACCTACTCTGTACTCTGGTTAACTAAACAAACAGATTATTCGTATTTACTTCAATTTGGATCTTAATTATTGTGTGTCTGATTCGTCACATAATCGTGATGGTTTTAACTTGATATTAAAATGTTTTGAAATAAGCAAAATTAACAAAATTTGTTATGTCCTCAGCACTGTCCCTTTACTGGTCAACAGTTCATTCAGTTACTAATAATAAAAGTGGTTTTTTCCTGGAGAATTCACATCCTAAAAATATTTTGTACTAACTTTTTTCGTTGTTTTAAATTCGATTGTTTTAAATTCAATATTTCTTGAAGCAATAATATTCGTTGAAAATCTGTTTCTTAATTAAATGTGTTTAATTATTTAAAAATTACCTATACGGTCGTTTTTTTTTTAGCAAAAGGTATATTATTAATTAATATAGTTTAATCAACTAAAACATTAAAAAAAGAAAGAACAACTTTCTCTTGGCTCCACCCCTTTACAACCAGCTGCTTACCATCTTTTGTGTTTGGTTTGAGTTCTTTTCTTAGATAATTCATTATTTTTATTTTCCAACATCACTTTAGATTAGGTTAGGTTAGGTTAGGTTGGGTTAGGTTAGGTTAGGTAAGGTTAGGTAAGGTTAGGTTAGGTTAGGTAAGGTTAGGTTAGGTTAGGTTAGGTAAGGTTAGGTTAGGTTATGTTGGTCTTTAGTTTATGTTCTAGTTTTACACTTGTCTTGATAACGAGAGTTGATTTATATTCTCGAAACGTCGTAGTTTTAATATGCAGAAATGTTCAATTAAACCATGTTAATAATATGTTGACAATGTAATAATTATTGTTACCAGAAATTGCTCCCTTATGTAGAAAAGGTGGTAGGACAATACCAATACTGTTGTAACGGAAAGTCACCCACGTATTAGCTGTTGACATCGAGGCAAATTTCGGACTAGAAAATTTAATATAGGTATTCACTTTGAATGTATTTTAAAATCGCATATGACAGCGTGCTTTGTAAAGAATTGTAAAGCTGAAACTTCGAGTTCCTATAAAAATAACACGTCTTGTTCGAACAACAATGATGAACACAAGGTGTCGGGTGAAGGTGCAAAGTGCCCCAACAAGATTCTAATTCGGATTTAATTTGGTAGTGGAGACTAGTATCAGAGATGCACAAATTGAAACAACTGTTTATAACAACAAATTTAAACTAAAAGTGTACAAGTGTTGATGGTGTAGGAAGATCAGTAAAAGATATGATAAGAAGCGTTCAATTCTCTAGATATAGAAGCAAGAAAAAGGAGTCTTCCAGTAAATTAAGAAAAGATGAAATATATGGATTGAACGACAAGCAGGTACAAAATTGAAAATTTAAAAAAGTCAACACGTTCAAATATTGGGTTCATTAATGACGTTGGACAACGACAAAGATCAAGAAGTTTGTTGTTGCTAATATTATGAGGTCCTGAAGCTTATGAAAAGTCGGACTTAGTTCAGTTCCACTTAATATTTTGGAAAGAATCATCCTGTACATGGGTATCGACTGACATGGATTAATCAATATAGATTAGAGACATGGACTCTAACAAAAGCGATGAAATATAAATTACTCGTCTTTAGGAGTAATGAGAAGAATATGTTCTGGTGAAGGACAATGTTACGTCACAACGTAAGTTAAACGAATGTTCAATATTGTAAAATACATACTACTGTAAAGGCTGAGTTGGGTGGGTCCATGTGTTGCGAATGAACGACTGCGCAATCGCCAAAAGAATTTTGTCATACTACCCAGGAACGTGAAAGATGATGTGGTCAGCGATGCTGGACTTCTGGGAATATATAGAATGGAAGGTCGCTACGCTGAATCGCGAGAAACGTCCGTGAGTAGAGTGTGCTGCTTTTTAAAACAAGATTGGAGTGGGGGATGTGGGGTGTGGTGAGGGAGGGTGGGTGTGGTGGAGGATGGTGGGAGGTGTAGTGGGGGATGGTGGGAGGTGTGGTGGGGATGGTGGGGGTGTGGTGGGGGTGGTGGGATGTGTGGTGGGGATGGTGGGAAATGGTTGGGGGTGTGGTGGGGAATGGTGGGAGATGATGGGAGGTGTGGTCCATGTGTTGCGAATGAACGACTGCGCAATCGCCAAAAGAATTTTGTCATCCTAGCCAGGAACGTGAAAGATGATGTGGTCAGCGATGATGGACTTCTGGGAATATAGAACTGGAAGGTTGATACGCTGAATCCCGAGAGACGTCCGTGAATATTTGAGTCAGTAATGGGTTATTGCGGAAGTTATTAAAGAAATATTATTATTGGTTTAAATGCGAAAAAAACCTTTCGGTCATCGTTGTCTTATAAAAAGAGAAGAAAATAACGTAAAAATAAAGACCCATAACCCTCGAATACTCTTTGTCAATGTTGCTAGAGAACATGAGTTGCTCAAGGAAAGAACCTGATAGGACAGACAAAAGAGAGGGATCTAACCTAAGACTAAATGAAGAAAGGTATAGATTCCAACTAGGATCATCCAGTCCGCCAACCTGTACTCACTAAGAGCCCCTGAGGGTAAGAAATATCCCAAATTTGCACTTTAACAAAAACTGTGTTTTAAATGTTAAAATGAACTTCTATTATAATGTTAAAATAATTCAGACTACTTAATAGAAAGTTTAGAACTTTGTTATGCTTTCAATACCAGGTCATTAGAGGACTGATTAATAAGTTATTGATGGAAGGAGATTTAAAATTCTAAAGTTGAAACAGTTTTAAAGTACATTAGCAGATGGAAATAGGGTGGTGTGGAAATAAAAAGTTAAATACTTTCTTAATACTCAAGTATTTGAGGAGCGAAATGTTTTAAACTTGTTTGTCATGATTATGTAAATATTGGGTATAAAAACAATGAATTTACTTCAGTTCTAACAAATCTTATCAAAATCCATTGAAGCAGAACACCGTTCATTTTAAAAGCTACATTCGTTTTATTAGTTGAAAATAATCAAAAGTTTATCTACAGAAAAAAGTGTATCTCGAGCGAGAATTATGTTTATGTTGTTGAAGGAACTTCTTTTTAACACTGAACATTTATGTAGCATTTTTAGTGTTGTAGGAGACCAAGATTGAGATAAGGTTTAGATAGGTCTCGATTTCACTAAAATCGGTCTATTGGGTTAAGAGGTATCGCGGTTTAAGTGGAGATGTATAGCGTCAAAAACAGCTCAATTTAAAACGGTCGTAATTAATGTTGGGGAGGGGGGGAGTTTGCATCGGTACAAAATCTGTTTTCGTCATTTTACGGGGATGAAAATATGAAAATATTGAATCCTGTTCCAAAAATGGTGGAGAATAAGATCTTCATATTGCGAGCTTATTGATGTCTAGGAAATGTTTTTTAATCAACGAGTAAAATAGAAAATTTTTATGGCAATTTTGAAGCCATGGAAGTAGAAGAATTGTCGAGAAATCGTCTGTAATTCTAACAAAATAGCTCTTTTGTAAATATTCAAAGATATCCAAAGTTTGGTAGTGATTGGAGAAAAATGTATTATTGGAGGCTAAAACTTTTGCAACAAACGTAGCGGTTTTGGGATTTTTGAAAAATTGAAACAATTATAATAATTGGAGAAAAAGGCTTTTACATGTAACACATTTTACCCATTATATATTTGAATTATTTTACTCTGAATTTCGTTCGTTTCCCTAAAATCAGCTTGTTGGATGAAAATTTGTTCAGAAATTGGTGAAGAATAAGATCTTCATATTGGTCGCTTATTAATATCTAGAAAAAGAATTATTATCGACGTCCAAAATAGAGACTTTTGACCGCAAATTTAAGGTCATTGAAATCGAAGTATTTTCAGAAATCGTTTGATATTCTCACAAAGTTTCTTTTGTGTAGATATTCAAAGGTATCGTGGAGTTTGAAAGTGATAAGAAAAAAAGCTTTTAATATGAAGTTCAAACATTTTACAACAATCTAGGGTGGTTTTCGATTTAGTACTTTTCCAAACCCTCAGGGGCTCACTACTCTAAGTACGGGGTTAGCAAGAGTAACTTACTGTATCTTCACTTTTTCATGTAGTCTTGAGTTAGATGTATCTCTTTCGTCTTTCTTATGAGGTCTTTCTTGACCAACTTTTGATATTATCCGGCTCTGATGCTATAGAATACGAAACTAGGAGTCTTTATTTAAAATCTTTTATTATTATTATTTTTTTTTATAAGGTGACGATGACCGAGAGGTTTTTCTCCTTTAAACAGAAAAAAGTTTGTCTGCAACAATGTCAGTTTGTGGAGTCCTTAATAAAAAATAAAAAATCGTACATGCTATTCTCAATATGATTTTTTTTGGGAGTGGTTAATTTTGTAATATTGTATATAATCAAATCCGAAGGGAGAGTTATATATTTTTGTTTGCTACTGCAAAATAATTTTATGCTTAATTGTGTTATTATTTTATTCTTGTAATGGAACTTCTAAACGGGCAGCAAGTCTTAGGGGCCCTGTTTTTTTCCTAAAAATTCTACTAATATGTAGCCTATTCTTTAAGTAAACATTTTTGTTTTTTCTATCTCTCTTTTCTTTACATGTGCATTGATTTTGTTGCAAATTTTGCATATGTATATAATATATATTTTTGTTTGACTAGTGTAGTATTTGTTTGGTCTAGTTTTTATAATAATTTTTTATTGTGGGGAAAATTAAAAAAAATAAAATAAAGAAATCGGTCATAGGGCTGTTATATAAAACTTAATTTCTCAAAATTAGAGCTACCAATATCGTTTAAATTGTAGTGATTGATGACCCATAACAGTGTGAAAAATTGAAAGTTAAAAAAAATACTTTTCACGATAATTAGAAAAAACAAAAATAAATACTGATTGCTATCATTAAAAGATTGATTTTAATCAAATACGACTTAAGCTAAAAACTAAATTGAGCCTCATACGAAGAAAATTTAGGCCCTTATTTAAATATATTAAAACATTTTCATAGACGGGAATAGGATTAATTTTCACTTTTTGATTGAATACTTACCGTATAGATATTTTTAATGACGTTTGGTTTTGGGGAGGGGTAAATGGAAAAGTTAGTGCACGGTTTATTTTTGTCTGTTGTTGTGTTTAAATAAATAATTTGTTTAATTAAGTTTTTCTTTTCTTTCAGAGTGCGTGGTCTTCATTTCCTGTCTTGTAAGTACTTTTTATTTTAATTTACCCCATTCCTATTTGTTAATTTTTTTTTTCATATGTAAATTTGATTACGTGTCATACTATCTTTTGTAAAAACATTAGTCTAAAATAATCGTAGTAAAAATCAATAACTTTATTATTATGATTTATTAAATACTATTTAGATTAAAAAGACATATCCGACATAAGCGTTTACGTGGGAATGGTTCGCTTGATATAATATGCTGGAATGTTTGTATATTATGCACCAAAGTACAATTATAAGAGTATACAGAGTGTAAAATAAGTCGTGATACATCTCGATATAATTTAAATGGATTGCTATATCAACGTAAAACCTCTCCTTTACCTATTATACCACTTTTTCTGGTGTAAAGTTGAGTTAATATTTTTTACCCACTTTTGAAAAGTGGCAACAATCATTTTGTAAATGGCAACCCCTATCTTGTGATATGATTGGAAATTGTCCACACAGTAGAAAAATAATGGCACCTCCAAAATGTTTCTAGTACATCCCTTGCAAAAGTTACATGGATAAATTAGTCTTAACTAACTTGCGTTATCTCTTACGTGTTTTAATGTAACAAGTGCTGGAATTGGTGACCTTCGGTGGTTTGGCAATGTCCAACCAAACGGTCCAACCAACTGGACATACGCAACGCCCTTCTAAAGTAAATGTTTGAGCAGGAATAGTTAACAACCAGTTGGTTGGACCGTTTGTAATTGATGAAAACTTGAACTCCGAGAAATATTTAGAGATGCTTGCCAACCAGATCGTGCTTGCGCTCAAAAAATGTTTTGGACAGGAGACAGAAAACATTAGGTTGCTACAAGATGAAGCACCACCACACTACGGCCGTGATGTACGACTTGGACATCTTCGAGAAGATGGATTGACAGAAGAGGTGCTGTGGAATGACCAACAAGTCCACTAGACTATTTCTTTTAGGGTCACATGAAAAATCTCGGTTATGAAATTAAGCCAACTGACGTCAATGACCTACAGGGTAGAATTTTACAAGGGTCAATCCATTCCAAGAGAATCTTTTGCGAATGCTGTCTCAGTTTTTTTTCCCTTAAGGCTAGCACACTGCCAAACCACCGAAGTTCACCAATTCGAGCACTTGTTACATTAAAACAAGTAAGAGATATCCAAGCTAGTCATAACTATTTTTTTCTTGTAACTTTTGCCAGAGATGTACTATAAACGTTTTGGAGGTGTCATTATTTATCTATTCATAAACCTTTCCAATGATATATGACAAGATAGAGCTTGCCATTTAAAAAACTAAAGTTCCCCCCCTTCACCTCCTTCAAAAGAGGGTAAAAAATTTTAACCCCCCCTTAAACACAAGACAAATTGTTATAATAGGTGTGGTAGAGGTTTTACCCCTTACCATGTTGAAAATTCATAGATCTAGGCTTTTTGGATCCAGAGATTTCGGGATAAGTCCGTGGGTTTTGACTTTTATATACGAGTATATAGATTAGACAATGCTAGGATTGGCTGAAGATTGTACTTGGGACAATTATTTAGATCGTAGAAGATATAATTATTTCAGACCCGTTAAAAAAATTTAAGACACTTTTAGTAAAATCTAGTATTTATAACTCTTAAGATGTCGATATTACTTTGCTCTTAGACAAAGTGGTAGATTTTATTTTCTTCTTTTTGCCTTTAAATAACAAAGGTAAAACACAGTTACGATGAGAAGAATTAACAAAATTATATTTCCATTAAACTGACAGAACACAAATATTACTAAGACAAACGGTATGGAGTTCGGCGAATACAAGCACGCCTCGCCAGCTACAGCGTCTGATGATAAAACTATTTATTTTGAAACTTTACAGTCTGGTTGTGATAACAGTAATATATAGGCTTTCCATACGTTAGCACTGTGGTGCTCTCGGCAATTCAAAATGACAGCACTTGAAGGAGAGGTTTCGAGGTTAGCCACCAAAGAGTAACGGAGCCAGCGTTATCACCTTTTAAGACACCTGTCAAATCTCCCCTTGAGGTGCGAGTACCTTGTAGAATTTTTTGACAGGAGTACAAAATAATTATGGTAAACATTATGCCTACCTTGATTGGACATTAGATAAAGTTTGTTTAAATATGGGGTTCGGCGCAACATTAGATTCAGTTGTGGTTTGGTTGGTGTAGCTGGTGTAACACTGAAGAGGACGACCTTGTCGTTGAAACGCGTCTGATACTTAGGCGTATTTTTTATGAGAATTGTGTTCTTTGTGTTTGTTATACTGTATATTTCCTAAAAATTAATTAGTTTTTATAGAAGGAGTACAGTTTATATTAGATTAGATTGAAGGGTACCTAGGACCGCGACCATTGGTCTATTGTGCAGCTAATCCTCTTAATTCTAGTTTAGTAGATTAGTTCACTCTATGAGTCTTAATAGTTCACTCACTAGCTTGTCTAGCGAAGTTCACCAGGTGTTTGGAAACCAAACCATATGTCTCTTGCTGGCAATAAACTCAAGATCATAGATTATTTGGCATGCGATATTCTCATCTAACCCACTCTGTCTGTTTACTAGTAGTATATTCCTATCCGATGCAAATACACCCTCAGACCTCATTGTCCCGTGATTCGTCTGGGTTGCCTTACGTTAAAAATCAATACTGTCACTCGAAGTCCACCTGAAGGAACTTCTCACCACAATAATTTACCATGAGCATGTTCTCCAAGATTATCCTATTTTAGCAAGCGTTGTTTCCAAACCCACCTAATGATGACTTTCTGAACAGATACACATGTATCCTTATTACTTCCACGTTTTATTGGAAGTTCCTTTGACACCAACTCTTCGCGCTTTTGCATTCCTGAAAGACTGTGTGTTTGTTTCTACTAATGTTGATATGTTCGATTACATCTCTCATTTTTCCAATCGCAGGTTGCGTCGGTCCTCCAATAGTCACTTCTAATGCGATGATTGAGAAGTGGGTTCTACGAGGTTAGGTCAAACCCCAGTTTCCTCCGCCTCCATTTTGTTGTTACTCACTGGGTTGTTTTTGCAAGTCCCCCAAGGTCGGCTTGTTAGCTAGGGAAATTCTGTTCCGTGTTTGCTTGAGATAAGTCTTAGATTTCTTACGCGTTGATGCTTCGTCCCAAACAGTTCAGCCGCACCATTACGTTGCTCACCCTGCACCGCGTGGAGGCGTGTAAGTCCGTGTTTGAATCTGCACACAAATCTCACAACACTCTCGAAAGAATACAAGGAACTCATGTAGAGATTCTTTGCAGAACTTTACTGTAAATTAGTAAAAAGGCGAAATGTACGTATTAATAAATGCGCGAAATTATAGTGAATTAATGCAAGAATATTTGTTGCTTAGTCATAATTATAAAGAATATTGTTTCAATTAAGAGACTAAAAGTTCCTATGAAACGGAGGCAGCTCAAACTGCGAAAATGGAAAGTAGTACAGTTATAGGTTAGGTTATATCGTATTATTGCGATACAGTGATAGTTTCTAATTTAAACTAATGTAGTCAACATACGCGACTATTCTGGGAATACTTAACATCTGGTGTTTCGATGCAGCTATTTGTTTATTTTAGTTTCAAAACAAATGTTGTTAAAATAATTGAACACAAATAGTAGGTGATCTAAACATACGGCTGACCTCATCCTCCGATGTCACTCGCTCCAAACGTAAGATTACTATACAGTATTACACTCATCAAACTTTGGGTCGGATCACTCTCGCTCCTAAATTATTCCATTACTGTTTAGTAAATCGCTTTGTTGTTGGAATTGCAAACGTGTCATTATGTTATTAATAGAAATAATTGAAAAAGAATTATTTTGTTGGCTTTTAAAACGGCTAATTTTTTAAAGTTTCTCCTGAATGAGTTTTCCCAAAATCAAAAAATTAAATAAATCACCTTTTATTTGCACTCAGTGCAAAACAATCGTATGTTTTGATTTACAATTTAAAAACATGGAAGAATTGTTTGTTTAATAGTTTTCAATAAAAGGAATCTTTCAAATAAACGAACAGCAATTTTTAGTATATTTTGGAACTGAAAAAGATGCCAACCCTTCCCATATACTCCTAGGCTGAAGTCACAAAGCAGATAAAAAATTATAACTTTCTTTTATTTATCCGGTAATCGAAAGATATTAAATAGACGAGGGGGGATGTATGAATCAATTATTGTTAAGAGGTTAAGAATGGATGGATTGATGGTGTAAACAGATCTCATTTGTCTAACATTTACAATAAACTAAAAATTACTCTTTGGGATTGTGTCAGGGAAACTTTTAGGACGTATTCTCTCTGTGAAAATAAAGAAATAAAACTGTTAGGCGCCATTATGTGTTTCGAAGGAAAAACATATCTTTAAATGGTTCAGAATTAAAATTTTACATTCTATTAAGTGCTATAAAGGCCCAGTTTTAAATAATTACCAACAGTTTTTCTTTATTCATTTCAAAATGGCGGTCATTTAAAATGTTTAACATCGAATTTATCGAAAGATGTCCGTTTTAAAAAAATGTACAAGAGAGAAGAATTTTTTTTTAACGAAAAATAAAATATTTAAAACAAACTTTTTCTGTACGTCAATAGATAAGGAGTTATCGACAAAAAAGCAATTTTTAAAGTTTGTATTTAAGTTTTATAAACTTTATTTAAACCAACCTATTCAGAATCAAATAAAATATTGCACAACACAAATAAAGTTGTAGTTCTAAGCTAATGTTGGGTAAAGAACTACCGAGAAATTAAGTTTTCAGTTTTTTGTCAATAATCCTTTGATATACTGAAAAAGTAAAAACAAAAAACAAACAGGAAACTTTCTTGTCTCTTGTACATTTTTTGTGTCAAATTAACAGTTTTTAAGATATTCAATGTTGAACATTTTAAAAGGGCACCATTTTGAAACAAGTAAAGAAAATCAATTGATTTTTTTTCCTCAAATTGTGTCTTTCTAGCTCTAATTAACTTGAAAAGTTATACTCTGTATTGTTTGTCGTTAAAAAAACAAAATGGCGCCGTTTTAGACAATGAACAATTTTAAGGCATATGTTCAAATGAACTTTTTCTTTATTTTCACCTGTAGAATACGCTCAGATTTTTTATCAGTTTGTTTGTGGTAAATGATAAATATTATGGAAAGTTTATGAGTTTAATATTCAGGGGAAGAAGTAATATGTTATCACTAAATTCTAAGACATGTATAGAAGAAAAAAATGTTCATTGTGTAACGCTTGGACGGTGGTAACCTTTATACATTTTGTGGATGAGTTATTTAAGAACGGCTATGAGGTACAGACATTTAAGTTTAAGAATTTAATTAATTTTTAGGATGTTAATTTTTATTTTTGTAGAAAAGTATAATTTAATTTGTATAAAGCAACCAACCTAGCAAACGGGTCATGCTTATATGTATGGGTGTAACGAAGCATGATATTGTCTTTTATTGCTTCGTCTATATGTATTGTAAATCAAAATAATTTGGTTAAATGATTATTTCTTTTGATATTTAAATCTATGAATCTGTAATAACAAAAAAAGTAAGAGAGAGTAACAAGTAATAACAAGTAAACACAGAGAGAGTAAGAGAGTTTCACCCTACGTTCTTCACATTTCATGATCTCAAGAAACTGAAAAGAGATTTTCTACACACTGTCGTCGATGTCATCTGTGACCAAGCACGAGTTCAACCAAAAATTTAACAAAAACGTGAAATTTAAAATAGGTATGTCCTATTTAAATTCATAATAAAATTAAAATGTCAAAATGGCGGCCATTTTAAACAGTTCATATCTCGTGTGGTATTCAACTTACAACATACTAAATTAGATAAACATTAGCATATATCAATTTTGCTGTGTTGGTACCAAGCAATTTTGCTGTGTGGTGTTAGTGGTGAGATTGCACCCAGTTACTCTTTCTTATGAGTGGGGGTTGGTGGTAAGCCGAAAGGCATTAGAGACGCCGCCCTTCTAGTTCTAGCAACTAGTTCTCTTTAGAAACTCAACTTGAACCTGTGTTGGTACCAACGATGAAATGTCAAAAATGTAATTTAAATCTTAACCTCCAATAAAATGTGATATTCGTATATTTACGAGATTCAGAAGGGCCGATTCACAAGTTTCCATTATGTACAGCTTTTAGTCTCGCCATGAGACTTTTAATCTATACACTTTTACGCGGTCCTTTAATGCCAACCTGACAACAAGAAAGTATCGAAATATACAATTACCAGGTTAACAAAAGTTGTATAACAACTGTTTTAACAGAAATTCACCCTACTGGATAAGACTCCTGATCTACCTAACCTAACCTAACATATCTTACAAGTACCAAGAAACCAACTTTTGGGCATTACATTTATTAAATCAGCTTTTATTACATCGAATGATGGGGCTGTGTAATTTTGTCCTTGTTGTTTAAAGGCGAAAAACCTCTCGGTCATCATCGCCCAATTAAAAAAGGAAGAAAAGAACATAAAATGGTTTACTTTAGTATCAAAGTTACGGAATAACATTTAAAGTGTACTTTTCTCCCGTCACGACACTTTTTTCTTTTTCTGACTCGTTTCGGAAATTTATTCCATCTTCAGATAATTATAACTCTTCTGAGATCATTAAAACATTTAAGATACATATAACACAGACACTTATAGCATGAAATATTTAACATTGGTGTACCTCTTGTTGTGGTATTTGTGTTTACAGTATGTGTATCTTAAATGGTTTAACGATCTCAGAAGTGTGATAATTTTTTGAAGATGGAATAAATCCCCGAAACGCGTCAGAAAATGAAAAAGAAAAAGAAGTACATGACGGACAAAACAAATTTAAGTTTTTAAAAAATAATGACCTCTAGCACTCTCATACTCTAAATGACTCTAAGTATGTCAGGATAGGAAGAAATAAAGAGTCGGTTAAGAGAGACCTGATAGGAAAGGTAAAAGAGAGAGATGTAACCTAAGCTAGTAAATGTGGGGAAGGAGTATTGACAAAGAAGTGTGAAAACAGACAAGAATATCTATGAGATGAGGAACATAGTTAGCCTGGGAAAAGAACATTGACACAATAGTGGAGAGTAGTGAAATAAACAGGAACATTTAGGAGGGGAAGAACATAGTAAATGTGGGGAAGAAGTATTGATATAGAAGCTAACCTAACCTAAGTGGGACTACAAGCTAGGGTCCTGGGGTATCACCAGGCCCGTACTATAGTTAGCCTGGGAAAAGAGCATTGACATAATAGTGGAGAGTAGTGAAATAAACAGGAACATCTAGGAGGGGAAGAACATAGTAAATGTGGGGAAGAAGTATTGATATAGAAGCTAACCTAACCTAAGTGGGACTACAAGCTAGGGTCCTGGGGTATCACCAGGCCCGTACTATAGTTAGCCTGGGAAAAGAGCATTGACATAATAGTGGAGAGTAGTGAAATAAACAGGAACATTTAGGAGGGGAAGAACATAGTAAATGTGGGGAAGAAGTATTGATATAGAACTGGGACAACAAGCAAGAACCTGGGGTATCGCCAGGCCCGTACTATAGTTAGCCCTCAAGGGTCTGCTGTGTGGTATTCACTAACCTTTGTTATTTAAAAAAAGGAGCACTTACGCATAGGATAAGTACTGTGCCTCGTTCAGTTGTAAATAAAATATCAAGAGCTCAAAGATTAAGTTGTTGTAAAACAAATTAAACTGAGATAAACTTGGGAAAGGTAAAGAAGATTACTTTGGCATTGGTATTTCATTCTATCCTTTACATTACTTTGATTAAGGATTTCTGTTATTCAATTTGTTTTTGTATTTTATAAACGTACTTTTTCAATCTCAATTTGTTCATCCTGTTTTGCAAATATTATAATTAACTTATGCAGGAAACAAATTTTGTTTATATTTCTATAAACAATACTTATACAATAAACAAAAAAAACTTATTAAACCGTGGGAAAACCTTACCACTCACACACATCTACAAAAAAAGAAGAAAAACAAAAAAGTATGGAACAAAAAGTGAAAAATAACCATTGACGATGTCTTAGAACAAATATATAAATGAGACTATAAACTTGCTCGTGTAATAAACCAAAACTAATCGTCCCAATATTTTTATTTCGGTAGATGTCAGTATGTGATGACGCCATCTTTAGTGTATATTTATTTTAGGATCTAAACTTACTTATTTGTGCAATAAATATATCCCGAGTTAAGTCATATTTAATTAAAATCGAGTTTCTAATGACAGCGTCTCGAAGTTCATATTTGTGTTTTTGTTAATTATTCCTGAACTGTAATATTTTCCCATCGCACTGTATCGAAATTAATAATTTTCAATTACAGCTGTGAATATTGAAAGTGATATTTTTCCAGTCTAGTCCGGGAAAAACAGCTGGAGATTTTCCCCGTACTGTTATGTAGTTATCCATTCTAACACCAGTTGCGCTAGTAGCATGTTGCTTCTATCAGTAGTAGATTTGAAATCAGCTGTTCTTATCAATATAGCTAGCAGTATAAGCGTAAAAAGAATTCAAACACTACTGTTGTCTTTATTTTGTGAGAAATATTACTGAACAATCCTGATAAAATGTCTAACAAAGATGTAAATGGTCCATTGCTATTATCATATAGTTTATTTAAGTACCATAATACTATCATTATTATGTAATCATTATTATTAGATTAGTAGCTGAAGCTACTATCATCTGCTTCTAAAAAAATCGAAGGTAGACATGAAGACGAATATAAAAAGTTAATTGATTGGTGTATTAATGAAAAAGTTCAGTCTAACTAAGTAAGTGATGATATTTTGCTTGCGTAATTGGTAGAAAAATCGAAAGAAATGAAATGTTCTACTTTATGGAGTAGATTTTCAATGATTAAGAGTATTTTAAAAAGAAAAGAAAACATTGACGCTTCAAAGTTTTTTTAAAAACCATAGTTTTTCTAAAACTATAAAATATTCATTCGTAAATAAGTAAATTGTTAATATACAAATGAAGTTTAAAATGTAGAAGTTATAACATTTAATGTTTGTAAATGTTTGGTTAAAAAGTTATATATATATATATATATATATATATATTTGGGTAAATTATATTATGTTGATAAGTTATACTTCTTTTTATTATTATTTACAGTGTGATGAGGAGTCTCGTTCATAACTCGTACCTAAAGTGTTATTTCGGTCCTTCATCGAATTTCCGCTCTCGGTTTTCGGTACTAGTGATGAAATTTACTATTTACTATTTTGTCACGGTCATTATAATCTGTATACAGTAACTTGGCGTCTGGACCCGGACCGCCCCCTCGCTCCCTTCCTCACCCAGTTGTTTCCGTGATGAGTCACCTACTAGCGTTAACACTGCACTGTTTAACTTTTTTATGGGAGACACAATTTTAGATTTTTTTTCAGCATAGTTAAAATGTTTAGGAAAATATAAGCAAATTGATACTAAACACGACACAAATGTATGTAAATAGTACGTAAACATGTAAATAATAAGTATGTGATTATGCAAATAGTAGCTTTGTAAAGAGCTTTCTACTGGCGGCTTTTACAAACAGAATAGTGTCGTGTTTGGTATCAATTTGCTTATATTTTCCTAAATATTTTAACTATGCTGAAAAAATTTAAAATTGTGTCTCCCATAAAAAAAGTTAAACAGTGCAGTGTTAACGCTAGTAGGTGACTCATCACGGAAACAGCTGGGTGAGGAAGGGATTGACGGGGGGACGGTTCCGACCGCTCGCAAGTAGCCAAGGGTTCAGACGCCAAGTTACTGTATACAGACTATAATCTTCACATTTCACTAAAATTCCATCGAAAACCATGAAGTGGAATTTTTAATGGCAGCTGCTTTGAAACGTGTTTTCTAAAACGACTTAATTTAACAAAATATTAGGGCATCTCCAGACCTTCAAGAATTTGTTTCTAGAAAAAACAGTTTTACATCAAAATTTGTTTAAGACTTTTTCATATTTGATTTGATTTTTTTTTTTTTTTTTTTTTTTTTTACCGCAAATTATTGATACAAGATTCTGAAAACATTCTTTGAGCTTTACTGGTTTAACATAAATCATTTTTGTTAACTTGTTGCAAACTATTTCACAGATATTTTAAAACAGCATTTTAAAACTTATGTCTTTATGAAAAAATTCATAGACGATTTTTATTGGTGTTTCACCAGTAACTAGATTCACTAGGGGGGGGGGGGGCGATGATACGTTTTTAGAGGCAATATTTTTATTCAAGTTCAATTAAATTCCTTAGAGCCTATTTGAGTTTGATTTTGTATATTAGGGGTTACCACTGCACTGCTACCTTTACAGATAGATCTATTGTGCCTCCGTTTTGGTCTCATAGCAGTTATCGAAAAACAATTTTGATATAATTTAAAAAAAACGAGTTGTGCCTAAAACAATAAACATACCAAATTTTTATTAAAAACTAGACCACTCGGTTGGGGATTGTAGAGACGACTGACAGCGTTCCAAAAATCACTTTTTTTGGCTCAGGGAACCTCACAATGTTTGTAACCCAGAGCATGATTCTCTTTATTATACTACGTGAAGTTGCTCCAGAAACGTTGCAATAACAAAACAAGTTCACGGGTATAACCCAACCCTATCATACAATGGAATACAATCAGATCCTCTAAATGTAATGACTAAAAGTCTTGTCACTTGTGGGAAATGGTAAATTGTATTTGTAGATCAAGGTGTCTTATCCAGTAGGGTAAGTTTGTTTTAAACAGTTGTTTAAAACAGTTGTTATACAAGTTGTATTAACTATGTATCACAACTTTTGACGACGTGTCGAGCTTCTAGAAGTGTACATGTTAAACAGTCTCCAGTCGCTTTGCTCATGTCACTGTCATATATGTGAAGAGCCTCGCAACTACTGTATACGAATATCATATTTTCGTGGTAGGTTCAACGTCGAAATTATATTTTCCTCAATATTTGTCATCGTAGAGAGGTGGGGTTGCTGCCACTACTTGCAGAATTAAAATACGCATTTAAAAAAATTTAGTATGTTAAACGTTGAATAACACACAACACGTGACCTAAAAGCTGTTTAAAATGGTCGCCATTTTAACATTTTAAATTAGATTTAATTTAATTTCAATAGGATTCAATTAACTCTCTCTCTCTCTCTCTCTCTCTCTCTCTCTCTCTCTCTCTCTCTCTCTCTCTCTCTCTCTCTCTCTCTCTCTCTCTCTCTCTCTCTCTCTCTCTCTCTCTCTCTCTCTCTCTCTCTCTCTCTCTCTCTCTCTCTCTCTCTCTCACTCTCTCTCAAAATAGTTGTATAAAATATTTTGAAAATGGTGCAAAAGCACCATATTTATGTTGTTTTTTTAACACAGCTAATCCAAAATTTTGAGTGATAAGAAAACGAAAAAAACGAGATAACCCCAAATACCAAATTTGATTAAAATCAGTTTTGACTATATTGCGTTTCACAAAGACATCACTTCAAAACACGAAGATATGTTTTTTGCGGATAGTTAGATCCCCTGAGTAAAAGTGTTTTTGGAACAATGTTTGTCGTAGTGCCCTACAGCCCAAACAGGTGAATTTATGTTGTTTTTTTTCGGTTATATTAGGGACGTTTTATCATTTTTTTTAGCTCAGAATTAAGGGTACCGTCCCTTAAGAAAAATTACAAAATTACGAATTCATCAAACAAGTTTTATTAAAATTTGCTTAATAATTTTACCTCTTAGAAATCCCCCAAAAAGTATTGATTCAATCTCTCTAAAATGGCAGTTCGTAAGCTATGGTTATTAAAAATCTACTATGGGGTTGTTATAAAAATACTTAATTTTAAAAAATTCTAAATTTTAGTAAAATGTTATAAAAATTTACGGTCATTAATAACCATCACCACCGTCATTAAAATCTTTATTTAAATCAAAATCTTCTTAAGATGAGGACGTGTTCTACACCGTGAAGCAAATAAATTTAGGCTGTTATTTAAACATATGAATGGTTTTCCAAAGACGGCGTTGGACAATTTCTTTTCGATTGACAACTTGTAACGATAATTTAATTTAAAAAAATATAGGATTACACAAACATTAAATGAAAATCACCCAATTAAATTCACTATCACAAAAAAAATAACCCATTTCAACAAAAAAACAGAACAGTATATATATATATATATATATATATATATATATATATATATTGTACTTCCGTTTTTTATAATTTTAGCTACATGAACTGTAATGGAATTCCTTTTTTTTTATTAAAAAGGAGAAAAAGAAGCATTAAGTAAAAGAGAGAAAGAAGAACTGGAAAAAGAAAGAAGAGGAAAAACTGTTACATAGAGGAGTCTCTATGATGAGGAAGAAAAGAAAAGAATTATTAAAAGCATCCAAGCAGACAGCATCACATTTTATATCCAGGAAGAAGATTAAGTGTTTTGAGTAAAAGTATTATGATCAAAAACGGATTAGTATCTAGTATATAATAGTATTGGTGGAGTGGAAAACACAATTTTATCTATCCCTCCAGGATTTGATGCAGCTTGTGAATTCATCTTTGAGACCAAACACCTGCCAAAATTGATCAACGAAAAAAAAACTAAAATTCATTACATGTCTTAATAAAGTTGAAACTGCGAACTAAAAAATTCTTATTCACGTAAGTAATATAAATACATTTTTTTTTTTTAACAATCCATCATCAATTTTGTATGATATTCACCCATAACTTTTCCACTTCCATCACACACCTTTTATTGATTTTTTAACATCAAATATCCAAAATGTTTAAATTAGGTTTTTATAGTTTTAAGCGCTATTTATTTTGTCCAGTGTTGTAAAGACAGGGGTTATAATTATAAAAAGTAGTCTACGTCTTCTAGACTAGCTTATTTCTATGACCTTGGTTAAGTACAGGATTTTCCTAGACATATTGCTTGTTGCTTCTATGTTCTAATGCTTCGCATTTCTAAGTATATAGTCTGAATTTCAGTTTTCCTTGGAATAATCCCATGGTATTAAGACGCTTCTTGTAAACACCATGACCTGATACAAGCTTAATAGTATCTCTGATTGCGTTTACTTTGTGAAGTGACCAACTTAAAGTGATTCAGATCTGGTTGGACCATTGATCCCAAAAATATTCTTGTGGAGCATTTTGTCCATCGTTCCTTAATTTCTAGATTGAGCAATTTTTTTAGACTCTTTTTTGCTGCGGCTTTAGTTTGCTGGATACGGGTTCTTGACCAATGAAGGATTTCTTGGATCCATTTCTTGCCAGATTATCCGCTTTTTCGTTGCCTTCATAGCCTCTGTGACCCGGTATCCAACCAAGTATTACCTGGTTTTTGGTCGAAAGTTTAATTAAGGTTCGGTGACAATCTCACACTATTATTCTCAGCGGAATTTTCTAACGGCTTGTCTTTTTTCTGGAGTATTGTAAAGTACACTTTACCAAATCCCAAGTAGGCTTTCATCTCAGCTGCTTTTATAGCTGGAAAAGAGGTATTGTCTATTAAAACCACAATGATTTAGTGGTCTTACCAGTCTTCGGTTTTGAGGGACTTATTCTACTTGCTAACCACTTCAAGAATCTTAGCGGGATCTACCTTTGAGTAAACCTTAAGAGCTTTGAAGATCACTTTGGTATCTCCCAGGATGTCCTTTCGGTCACTTATCAGTAGCTTAGCAACACTCCAAGATTTTATGTTTGGATTTTTCTCCAACCACATTTTGGATTTTACGTTTGCACAGACACGATACTACAGGGTACAGCCTCTAGCTAGGTGTTACTGAATTGAGGAAATTCTGTATGCTCTAGAGTTTCAAACTCAGAGCTAGGGAATCCTGAATTTGCTGCAAGTTGTCTATATTATATTTTTAGTCTGGACATTTTTCTTGAACAATACCCATCTTACTGATGATATAGTTTCTCTGTATTTATTTCTAAGTTGCTTTTTTGATTCTGCCGTCTTAGGTGTTTTCTTTTTACTATCTGTGGGGCGTACTGCCACCTGAGGGACTTATTTTTAGGTAAAGATTCTTTTGCCTCTTCACTACAGTTTAGGATTCCATCAATCCCCTGTTCTGTGAGTCTTTCCAAGAGCTTATTTTTATTCTTTTCTGCTCTGGTATATTTCACCTTAATTTTATTTAATTTTAATTTCTCATTGTTTCAGTTGTGATAGCGTGTTGAGATGAATCGTTTGTTTCGACATCATGTGCTATTTTTCATACGAGATTTCAGTATTGGTATAGCTCATTTTCCTTCCATCCACCTCGTCATTTGACCCTGAAGTAACTGAAGTTATTTCTTCTTCATTATCAGTAGCGTTGTCTGAGCACGATATAGTATTTGTTTTTGTTACGAATCCATAGTTGCTCTCACAAGTAATAAGATTTGTAAAATCGGATGCCTGGTCATCCATAGGCTCCTTTTAATGCACAATTACCGTTGTACAATTCATCTATCGGCACGGATTAACTTTATGCTTATACTAAGGAGACTCTTCAACTTTGATTGGGGAATGATTTTGACCTCCCGGTCTAGAATCCCTTTGTTTTTTTTGAAGGAGAGCAACTATGGAGGAACAACCTCGATGGGGCTTTTCACTCGCGCCCAGAGTTTCTGAGGGTAGGTTCCTCGAATGTAGACGTGACTATCACCCTCTGCTACCCTCCTGGGGATTATTAACGTTTAATCCATTAACCCCAAAGGCAGAGTTTACGGAGAATTGAACTTTTCAACTCTGATATTAATATTACTCATTTTGTAATTGAACAACAAAAATAAACTTGTTTACAAATACAATTTATGATAATTAAAAAAATTATTAAATTGACATTTTGATAACTCTTAGTTTTTATTTGTTTTCACTTTCAGTTTAGATTTGTCAGTTTAGTTACTAGGCGAGTAGTAAAGAAATAAGTACCTATATGTCACGGATCATTTCTTGGAAAAACAAAAGTAAAAAATGATTACCCATTTGTATTAGTTTTATTATCATATCGGAAGGATACAAATAGAATTGTCGTACGAAAATTTAAACAATTCAAGAAGGAATTGTGTGTTTGATATTTACCCGACCTTCGCGTGAGTCCATGGAAATGCCGCAGTGTTATATTATTAATACTTTGTCCACGACGACGCTCTGGCATTAAAACAAATTAAAATAAATAAAGTACAACACCCACACACAAACCCCAGCAGCTCCAGACTTAGCTGTTGTGTTATATTTACATTTTTGTATGTCAATTTAAAACTTGATTAAACTAATTTAAAGTTAACTTACAATTTAATTTGGCCATCATGGTAATTACCTAGTCTCAGTATAGATTGTAATACAAGCAGATTATCTAATGTAATACAGAAATCTTTGTATTCCCTACAGAAATGTAACACTCCCCTAATAGTTTGTCACGCCTTCTGGACCACGTCACTTGTTGCTGCATCTTTGACACAACAACACGTACTGCCGTTAGTTGTGTGTTTACCGTGATTATGTTTTTTGACTTCTCAGTTTTAGCTCTGAGATGCATGCTTAGATATTACGGTTGGAGGTATTCTTATTTAATTTTACTTCTTACATCATAGGCTTAGGTTCTAGTTTCATGTTTCTTTAGTTTTTAGTCACTTGATAACGGGAATTGATTCTTATTCCCGAAACGTCGTGTTTTGATTTTCAACACACAAATGATGGCAAATGACCGAAAAATGTATAAGAATAAAAAAGGAAAAAAAAGTAATAGAGTACAGAAATTTAGTTTCTTGAACCTTGTAGAAATATTAAATTGTATTGGTAGATCAAAAAGTCTTATCAAGTATATTTCAGTTTAGGATAGTTTAAGTTTGTTTAACATAGTTGTTTACAGTGGTTTGCTGAACTTTGTATTTGTGTGCGACTACTTTCATGGCTCGTTCGTGTTTGTGTCATGGTTAGATCGTTAAACTGCCTGCGATCGTTATTTTTAATATAATCAAATGATTCAGTACTCAATTAACAAGAATAAACATCTATTATCTTATTACAATGTTACAATATTCTGATTATTATCATTAAGCCAGAATGACTCTAATTACTGTGACTCACAGAGCTTATTCTACGTTATAGTTTAATTATCTGACTCATAAAAAATTACAAGTTCATTTATTCAAGAAGTTTGCTCATCCTGCTTGCAACTCTTGTGGATGCTCGTCTGAAGTCTCAGTTCTCCTAGGTAGCTCTTACTTTACAAGTGCTATCTTCAAAAATCCCTGAAGCACCTCCACTTGATCAATCTTGGCCCACTGGCCAAGTTTCCTCCCACCCCAAAAGTATATGTATCATTGAAGCGTCAATGATGTCTGCCTTGCTTGCAAGGTAAGCAATTTTAACAATTTCAACTCTGCACCACTCAGAAAATTTACAATATTCGTCTTTACGTCTAACACGAGATTTATCTGGTTGTACGTTTAGTAATATGTCTGAAGCTTTTATCTGGTGTCATAAATGTTAGAAACATTTGTAGCAGTCATTTTTAAACACGTAAATACAACATTAAAATTTAGACAATTCTATTGTTAATTATTAAAGATCAACTAATTACACAAATGCATTGGAAAGAAACATTAGTGCGCCTGGTGGGCAAACACGAAACTAAATTAGACCATCGGAAAGTCAGCTGATCGTTTTCCCCCTTGTTGTAAATTTGAGATTTGGAAACGATCACTTTCATTGCTATCAGCTGTTATCGAAAACAGCTGCTTTCAGTGCAGTATGATGAAAAAATCATATAATGTAAAACTGTTTTTACTTTCTAATTTACGGTACTGTATGCTGAATTTTACATTAGTAAAACACTCATTACCTCTCTGTCTAATCGCTTTTTATATACTGCAATAACCTGTATCACTTGTTAAGATAAAGGACAAATTTAATTATTCCATGATTTTCCTTTGATCTTACAATTAACAACCGATTAAAAATGCTTTCACTTACCCAGGGTAGGTTTGGCAATCGCAAAAAATTTCGACCTTCGTTTTTTTACTGATTTTTACGTTTCATCATCTCAGGAAACGAAAAAGTGATTTTAAATATTCTTTCCGTTATTATTTGTACGTAAGCACTGCCACACAAATTAATATATTTACTTTGAATTTTGGTATAGGGAACTATAGTGTGTGCTCATATATAACCCAATTAATATTCTGAAAAAATCAATTCGAAAACGTCAAAATGGCACTTTTTATTGATATTTCGTGCGTTGTTCAAATTATAACAAATTAAATTAGATAAAAATTTACAGATTTCAATTCTGCATGTAATGGTACTAACTACTTAGATAACAAATATAGAAATTATTGTTAAAAATGTAATTTCGAACCTTGATCTCGCAAGGATAACCTTAAAGTTACAAGATACGTTAGGGCCCAGTCACCTATGGAGGCACCTATATACATGTATAGCTAGAATGCTTGTCAGGTCTGAGATACCGAAGCAAACCTACTCTAATTGGTAAGACTTGTTGATTATATTTAACATTTCCCACAAGGCACAAGACACCAACTTTAAGACATTACATTGCTGGATAAGTACCATGATGGCGACCTCAACTTGTTCAGGTAAAAATCATTATTCAATTAAAGTTTATTTACTCATACATAATAATTAACCTGTATTTAATACTCTAACCTAACCTAACCTATTATTATCTAACCTAACCCAAGCTAACCTAACCTAACCTATTATAATCTAACCTAATCAAATCTAACCTAACCTAATTTAACCTAACCTATTATAATCTAACATAACCCAAGCTAACCTAACCTAATCTAACCTAACCTAACCAAATCTAGCTTAACCTAACCTAACCTAATTTATCTCCTAATCTAACCTAACCTAAAACAAGCTAATCTAAAATAACCTCACTCACTTCCCAAGTCAAAGTACTCCATTAAGTCTAATTAAATTATTCAATAATCCAACAAGTCAAAAGTTACTTTTAAAATTTATGAATAACTGCTACTTTATTCAGCGCCATTAAACAAAGCTCCAACTGAGGAAATAAGATCTTTACACATTGTGCTATCAAAGTTTCATTTTATTAAGTTGAATGTAATCAGTTAAGTTCGTACCAGTTGACAGGATTGTTACCAAGTCTTATCGTGAATGCTATTTCGTTTTAATGTTTGATTCAAAGTGCATAAATTATCAAGTTTGTTAAGATACATTTTACATTCATCAAAAGTTTAATTATAAAATGTCTTGCGAGTCCTTTATTTGTTTTAAACTTTGCAAGTCATGTTAAACAAACTTTATATATTTTTTTAAGTATTTGATAAGCTTTCTACTGGTGAATGATTTATTAAACGTAAACATTAAAGAAAGTTTGAAATTAACAAATTATGAAAGCAAGGAATGCTGTGTGATTATAATCCTGTGCTCCTCAAGTTTTAATTTACGGTGAGATTTTGGTAATCCTTAGCGGGATTCACGTCTTTATTCATCTAGCCTTGGTTTAGGTATATCTCTTTAATTTTCTTATTAGGTTTTTCTTGACCAACTCTTCTTCTCTTCCGACCGTGACACTAGAAGTTTACAATGGCTAGTGGTCATTATTTTATGTTCTGTCTATCTTTTTTTCGGTTTTGACAACTTTCATGTAAAATATGATATAAACATCTTTTATTTTTCCAACCTTTTGGTTTGGAAGGGTGGCATTGCTAAAAATCGGTCCTTGGAACATTTTAAAGTTAAACAAACATAATCCATATTTAGAGGTAAGTGTATTATGGTATTAAAATTATACTTCTTTTTTAGTTTTTAAATATATCTTCCTATCTCGGGCACTTTTCATTTCTATGCAAATTTAAAAAATGTATTTTACACCAAATTTGTTTTGGAGTACAAAGTAGTTTTAAAAGTTACAATTGAAAAGAGACTTTAAGTCTGTACTAAATTTTGGATAATTTCTACAAGTTCTCAAACTTTATTACAAAAATGCGTTTTTTAAGTTCTGTATTTCTATTAGTAATTTTAACTCGTGCTTCACTGAGGATGGCGGTATTCTCGTTGATACGTGTTTGAATTATATTATATTTTATAGAGAGGTGACCACTGCACTGCGATCTTTATAGATCAATAATTGTGCCTCCTCAATCAATCACATCATCCTTTCCGATCCCATAGCCAACATAAACTACATGATTTGAAGGGATTTAGAGAGGGTAGATCTTCTAATTCTATTTGATGAGGGGTTGACTTAGCCTCCTTACTTTACCTTCAGGTCGTATCGTTCGTTAGACCAAGTTTCCTGAGATATCCTCTAAGTGTCACGTGCTCTGTAAGGAAGCATATTCTTGCATAGTCCTGGATCTCTTAGGTTCATAATCGCCAAGCAGCTCCTTACCTTGTCTCAGTCCTTTTATTTCTCTCCAGATCTACTGGCATCTTCACCTATTTGGAGTCTTATCTTGCAGTTCTTTTCTCCAAGTCCACAGAATGGGGTGGATGCCTACTTCTTCGTAAGATCATCTGCATTTTCATTCCCTTTCTATTCCGATATATACTGGTATCTAGAGGAGAGCTAATTTATTACTCCTGCTAAGCGCAATTAGTTTTTGTAAACATTCTAAACCATCGTAGACCTGATGATCAGAGCTTTGATGGCA
This sequence comes from Aphrophora alni, assembly GCA_963513935.1. Lineage (NCBI taxonomy): Eukaryota > Metazoa > Arthropoda > Insecta > Hemiptera > Aphrophoridae > Aphrophora > Aphrophora alni. Next base: position 22,035,249 of record OY740776.1, on the reverse strand, counting down.
GTTTGGCTGTCTGACAGAACTGCGATGTTTTTCTCTTTTACCACCTGTAAAGGTTTCTTTTCACACACCTCTCAGTAGCGGAGATTCCTCTTGAAAGATCCTGAGATATTTTTTTCCACCGCTTTCGAGTACCTTGTACCTGGCTCAAATACTCCGACTACAGTTCCCTCTTCATTTATTGTTCCGTCTGTTAACTCTTGCATTCATAATTTTAACACATTCATCACTAAAGATGGCAATATTTTCGTTGAAACGAGTTTGATTTAATAAACGTATGACTTATGAAAAAAGTTTGTTTAATTCATATGTCAAGAGTTGGCTGTTGCATCGCATTAAAATATTTCCCTAATTGCATTACACTTTTATTTGTTTTGATACTCAGCTGTAAAGTGTAGAGTCAATCAAGGTAATGTAGTCGCATCAATAGCAATCGGAAAGTAATATGCATTAGTATAAAGGAATCTCTAGTGAGTTTCAGGCACTTCAATCATATCAATAAACTTTTATAATAATATTAGTAAATTAAAACTCTTCTGATGTTTGGTAACTCAATCCATCCTCTAATACCTTCATTAACATCCGTTTTGTCGTTTTTATTCGTATTTTAGACTTCAGGGAATATTATTATTAATAATAAAGAAAGTTGTATTTTATTTGGCAAGGCTATTATATTGATTATTACTGTAATGATTGTGTATGGATTTGTTTATCACTAATGAGGTTATATATTTTATATATTATTTTGTTCTGTAACAGGGCTCATCCGAACTGAGCAACTTACCTAACCTAACCTAACTTCCAAACCTAATCTAACCTAACCAAACTTACTTTATACTTCGTTAAGTAGATTCGCAATAACTAGAACGTCAACACTCGTATTTCGAAAAGAAATACAATAAACGTATTCTTATCCTTCTCTATCTTAACATTCAACATCGCTCCCATAGCTTTACCTGTTTGTTTGCACACCTCGTCACCTGCAGCCCTACACTTTTATCCAAACATCAGTTAAATGTCTGTTTACGTTACAATGTTTTCCATAAAGTACACGTTGTTACCTGGAAAAATATTCATATTGCATGTAAAAGTATTTCAGTAAATTGTGAAATATACACGTTCCAATACTTTCAGTTATTCATATAATGACCTGTCATTCACATTGTTTTGTTTTTGCTTAGTATGACGTATTGATATCGAACTGTTTTATACTGGCACTTTCCGTTGGGAAAAAGGAAACATTGTTTATTTCCTTTGAATACATCTCTTTTATTTAACGATAAAGATGAGTTAACAATCTTGTGAAATGATTAGATTTTGTACTAAATCAAAAGGCTAACTTCATTGTGGTAGAGTCGTAGGTGAGCTTTGGTTTTCAAAACAATCAATCGTTACTCCCAACATCTTTCTGTATCAATCATTATCAGATCTTCATAAATATCATTCCGCTACATCTTCTTTAGTCTTCATCTCTGCCACCTTCCTTCTGTGTGATCTTGAATTACTTTCTTAGGAGCTTGCTTCTTATTCATCGTTTCGATTTGTTGGTAAAGTAACTCTTTCAGTTATGACCATCGCCAGTAAGTTTAGTTCGTTGTAGAGTTCCTCAACTTTTCTGTGTTCTTATTCTCCACAACTAAATTTATCTTGCTTACCTATACACTTATTCTATTTTCTTCCCTCACATCAAAAGTTATGAAAATGCTAAAAACTTTCGTTATGAACTGTTTTAGAAAAATACTCTCTTGGAACCTTCTCCTTATACATCCATTGGATATGTCCAAGGTTCCAGTATGCTAGTCCAAATATCGTTCCAAGTATCTTGGGTTCCCATATTACTAATTCACTTTAGTATTTGTCATAACCCATGTTTCAGGTAGAGCATTAAGTTGCTTTATTATGGGGGTGAATTATGCGACCGTCAGATATCTATTGTACCCCACAATTTCTAGGATGAGTCTCCCTTCCTCATGAATCTGGTATCACACTAGATTTCTACTTATAATATGCGCACCATAGCCGAACAATTGATTGTGTGGTCCCCTCCCACTCTAGGCTGAATATACAAATCTAATTAATCTCTCTAAGGTGTCCTCTGTGTCTACACTATCCTAATAGGTACCCTTTCAGTGTATTTAACTTATTTTAACACAGTTTATAATCTTCTCTTGTTATATGTTATAATTTCCAAGATGTTATTTTACCTGTTTAAGCCCAGGTAATTTTTCATAGCGTTTCTCTCTACCTCTCTTTTCTACCTTTAGTGCCACCTTGAAATAAGCATATCCAAGGTAAGAATATTATAGTGATTCTATGAGGAGGACGCTGCCACTTATTCTCGTAAGTTTGTCTCCACATACATTTCTCTGTACGACTCTGTGCTCTAAGTGCCAGTGAAGGGTATATAGTGTTATAGGTCTAAATACAGCTTTATATGTGGCTAATTTAAGTTTTATTGAATGTTATTATTTTTAAAGGCAGTTTTATTGCAGCGAAATACCCGTTCCCTGCAGTTAATCTTGAGTCGATTTCTTTTGATAAATCATTATTTCCGAACTAAGATTCGGAGTATTAATATTTTTCTCTACCCTTAAAATAAAAACTTGCCCCTTTCAAAGTTCTTCCAGGACTAGCCTTATCACAGTTAATCTCAAAATTCAAAAGACACCTTATTGCAACACCTCATAAACTGCATAAAATACTTCACAAATCAAAAGGGTGTGGTGTGATAAGGGTTGTGGGCTTATCTCAAGAACTAGTAACGTGGCTGAATGAATATTTTACAGTAACATGAAGAAGTTAAAATCAAATAAAAAGGTTTGGGATAAAGTATGAGTTAGTCCTAAATGTATGGCTTTATTAACTTATTTTCTTAAATCTAAAGAGAATTTTAGGGCATTTACTAAGGTAGACCATCTGACACAGTTAGTTTCTCTTGAGGGATTCACTTAAAGTGAGAACAGGTATTCCTGAGGTACCTTTCTTAATATAGTCTTGTGTTAGATCCCTCTCTTTCATCTCTCCTATGACCTATTCACTCTTGTTGTATTCCAACCTTGATTCTATTAGTGTATTCAAGGATTATGTGTCTTTATTTTATTTCATCTTTTTATACAATGTGATAATGATTGAAAGGTTTTACGTCTTTGAACCACAAGAAAGAAAAATTATTGCTTGTTTCTTACCTCCCTTCCTTCAGCTCTTATTTGTTGACCTTCCCAATTGTATTTCATCCTTATTCATCTATTTTTAACTTCATGGTTATATTCTAAAACTTTTTACCTGATGGTGTATTTTTCCCTTCCAAGTATTTGTCTAAGCCACCTGTCTTTCCTTTTTTAAATTATGTTATCAGTAAGTTTTGAACCATTTTCCACAAGACATAATTTTCTCTTGTTCATCACTTCTGGGCAAATAATAATAATAACCTTCTAAGACAGTTTTAAAGGATTTAGCTTTTTATGATAAAGAATATAATTTTCCATGTTTGGTAGCTATACAACAAAACAGAGAGGGTATTGCTCTCGTAGAGTCTAAATTTGAGTTTCCTTCGTTTTGTATGATTTCCATATTCTATTCAACTCGATAAATGTGCTTACCTCTTTCAAGATTCTTTATTCAGTTTTCTTTTGTTACACTGCTGCCCAATTCTTCAATGCTTCCTAAATATTGGGTATTATCGACTGTTTCTACATTATGGTTCATTTTTTATGAAACACATAATGTGTATGTAATTTAGGAGCCGAGTTCGAATTTGACGTTAGTTTGTAAGTGTATGCCTTCAGTTTACCACAAAGGTTGTTAATAAAAACATTATTTGTTGTTTTTTGTGAAATTTATAATTTTTGTTTTGTTTTTAAGGCTCTTAGTATAAACTTATCGGTTTTATTAATAGGCTATATTTATTTAATAGGAATATGAGGGGTTTATTTTAATAGAACTCCTCCTATTAAAAAAAAAAGATTTTTACGTTTAAGGTGTCTTTTAATAGGGGTCACCCTGAAGTTGTTATTTTCCCAAATTTTAAAAAGGTGGAACGTAAGCGAGGGAAAGTGGAAGGGATGATAGTTTTTACTAATAATTCGATGCACATATTTAGTGAGGATTTTATAAATATCTGTAATTAAAAACATCTGGCTTTATATTGGGAATTTTTGCTTATGAAAAAACAAAAAACAAAAACAAAACCTACATTTAAACTACACCAATAAAATAATAAAATTTATTTTTAACAAAATATGATATTTATCAGTTTGTTTTGACTGGGTTATACAATGTTTTAAAATAAGGTTTTTAAGTTTGTTAATATATTTTTCATGAAGTTTTTAAGTTTGTTGAACTATTTCCTCATTGTATCTACTTTTAATAATAACAATGCCTCCAATTAGAGGGAACAGAAACTTATACAGAAGGCGTGTTTATCACCGTAACTACATGAGAATTATGCGTGGACTTAACAATCAGGAAACTAACATTGATTCGTATAAACAAGCACTAAGGATGGTAACTGAAATGGTTATACCATTTACAATTGGATCAATGAAGGAACGCTTCAAATCAATTTACAACAGTGTTTAAATTACAAGTATTTACATAACAAAATACTGCTTATTTTAGTAAAATGAAAAACAAACAGTTCATTAAACTAAAAACCCTTTATGAAAACAAAATTGAAAAATCTATTACCAAACTTTAAAAAGATAATAAAACACATTTTTATTTTTATTTTGTAACATCCACTTTCAATGTATTACAACCTCGTCCATGCCTTAGGAGGCGAAACCATTGGTCGGCTAGACTAATAAAAAGTTAATGTTACAAAATAAAAAATTGTAAAATATTATCTTTAAACATGGAATTCCACCAAGAACATTCGGTCCCAACAGTAATGAAAACTTTAAAAAACCTAATTTTAAAACATTGTATAAGCCAGTCAAAACGAAGTGATAAATACAATATTTTGTCAAAAACAAATAATCACAACACAAATAACAACAGTTCTTTAACAAATTAACACACTTTTGTTTCGTTTGCTTTAAATTATTTTAGTTTATATTAATAACAAATAGGAACTGATGTTACTTGAATGTTGTAGTTTAAAACGAATTATTTACTATATATATATATATATATATATATATATATATATATATATATATATATATATTATAAATTCAACCCAGATATTTTTTTACTATATATAATTATAAATTCTAGCCAAATATTTTTAGTTACAGAAGTTTATAAATTCTAGCTAGATGTTTTATTTACAGATGTTTATAAATTCTAGCCAGATGTTTTAATTACGAATGTTTATAAATTCTAGCTAGATGTTTTTTATTACAGATATTTAATAATTTAAGCTAGATGTTTATAAATTCTAGCCAAATATTATAATTACAGTTGTTTATAAATTCTAGCTAGATGTTTTTTATGTTTTTTATTACAGAAGTTTATAAATTCTAGCTAGTTGTTTTATTTACAGATGTTTATAAATTCTAACTAGATGTTTTATTTACAGATCTTTATAAATTCTAGTCATATGTTTTTAATTACAGAAGTTTATAAATTCTAGCCAGATGTTTTATTTACAGATGTTTATAAATTCTAGCTAGATGTTTTTAATTACAGAAGTTTATAAATTCTAACTAGATGTTTTATTTACAGATCTTTATAAATTCTAGTCATATGTTTTTAATTACAAAAGTTTATAAATTCTAGCTAGATGTTTTATTTACAGATGTTTACGAATTCTAGCCAGATGTTTTTAATTACAGAAGTTTATAAATTCTAGCCAGATGTTTTATTTACAGATGTTTACGAATTCTAGCCAGATGTTTTATTTACAGAAGTTTATAAATTCTAGCCAGATGTTTTTAATTACAAAAGTTTATAAATTCTAGCTAGATGTTTTATTTACAGATGTTTACGAATTCTAGCCAGATGTTTTTAATTACAGAAGTTTATAAATTCTAGCCAGATGTTTTTAATTACAGAAGTTTATAAATTCTAGCCAGATGTTTTTAATTACAAAAGTTTATAAATTCTAGCTAGATGTTTTATTTACAGATGTTTATAAATTCTAGCCAAATATTATAATTACAGTTGTTTATAAATTCTAGCTAGATGTTTTATTTACAGATGTTTATAAATTCTAGCCAAATATTATAATTACAGTTGTTTATAAATTCTAGCCAGATGTTTTTAATTACAGAAGTTTATAAATTCTAGCCAGATGTTTTTAATTACAAAAGTTTATAAATTCTAGCTAGATGTTTTATTTACAGATGTTTACGAATTCTAGCCAGATGTTTTTAATTACAGAAGTTTATAAATTCTAGCTAGATGTTTTATTTACAGATGTTTATAAATTCTAGCCAAATATTATAATTACAGTTGTTTATAAATTCTAGCTATATGTTTTATTTACAGATGTTTACGAATTCTAGCCAGATGTTTTTAATTACAGAAGTTTATAAATTCTAGCCAGATGTTTTATTTACAGATGTTTATAAATTCTTCAATAAAATTTACCATGGAGTTATTGGTAAAAACTTTCATCTCTAACCCTTCTACTTTCCGCCTTTTTTTGAAATTTGGACGGAAACAACTTCAGTCTAAGTTGTCAGGGCTAATCCAAAGACACCTCAAACGTAAAAATAGTTTAAAAACTGTAGAAGGAGTTCTTATCACAAAAACCTCTAGCCTATTAAATAAGAAGAGATTTGAAGCTATACGATGATCATAGCATAGAGCTTTAACAATATTTAGATACAGAATGCCTTGTAGATATTCAGATATTAACATTCCTCGGTAAGTGTCAAGCCTCTAAGACCACTTTTAAACATTTATTTTATAGGTGTTAATATGAACAACAGGTAGAAGGGGGGATATAATATTCAAGGAACAAATAACTTTAGTGAATAATGCGATGTAGGTTTTCTATAGGAATTAAAACAGTTCATCAGTATTGAAAAGCGACACCCCAATATAAAACTTTTGATAAATGTTGTGAAATTAATGTTATTCAACTTTACTTTTATATAGATAATGAACATTAAATTTTTAAGTTGAGACGGTAAGTGGATTCTTTCCAAATGTGGTTTTTTAAAAATAAAATTGTATGACTTTTATTATTGTCTAAATAATTCCAATTTATTGTTTGTTTTTAGTAACTTCAAGAGTTTTAAAAGAGCTGAATGAAATATTTAACAGCTAAAGACAACAGAAAAGTCATTTTTTATTCTGTAAATTCTAGATAAAAGTTGCACTTTTCCACTCCAGTGACACATAACCTCAATTAAATTTTGTCTTCCGTTCTTATGTTTTATAATATTTCGAATTATAAATGAATGGAGACTGTACGATTATTCTAGTTTGAAAGAAGTACCTGATTTCAAAAATCACTTCTGTGTAATTTTACACAGTGTTAAAAAATTCACCTCAGTAAATATTTTAACGAAAACTTTCTGTAAACTTCATGCATTAGATACTATCACATGTACAGACTGTTGCAAAAGTATGGGATCATTTTCGTAATTTTTGTACGGATTGAAATAAAAAATAAAACTTTGGGAATGTCATTGTATAAATAGGACTTGCTTTAAAAAAAATTCAACCCCAATTCCCGGTGATCCTGAGGGTGAAGGTGCAACTCAAAGTTTAATAAAAACTCAATTACTAAAATACATAACTTGTGTAGGTACAAAATATCTTTAAATTGTAAATTATTCTATCTAAGTTGTTATTTTTATTGTATTTCTACTTACAGTATAGATGGATCAAAATATCATGTCAAGTTTGTTCAGATATTTACTTTTTGAGGTCTTTAGAGTCCTAAAAATAGTTTTTCTACGATGTTTGTTGTCTGTGCATTGCTCTATAGCTCAAACGAGTGGACCGATTTAAATCAAATTTGCAGTGTTTTAGAGGATCCCCATGCTTTTAAAATATTGTTCGAAATTTGAGGGTAGCTGTCGTACCAAAAAAAAAACAACAAAAAACAAAAAAAACACAAACTTACGATTTTCCCCAAATCGGCTCTACTTAAGTGCAGCCCTAAGAGCCTAACGTATTGGAAGATTCCACCTTTCCAAAAATGTTGGTTTGTGCGTATTTGTAAAAATTCAAAAAAATCGGCTGTTGTTTCAAAAGCAAATTAGAAACAAAATCTGCACTACCAATTATGTTCAAATTGTAATGAAATCTCAAGTTGACCCAAACTCGTTTGTAAAATCGCTACGTATCAGAAACAAATAGCAACACAGAAAAATTAACCGTCAATAAAATCTACATTTTAATTAAGTATAAATTACGCTAAGGACGAGAAACCATTTTAGTCCCGATTTAAATTTATAAATATTTGTTTCTTTACCGATCTGTCATTTTTAGTGCTTTTGTTTTTATGTTGTGGGGGGGATGGTGAGTGAGATAGTTGTGCAAATATCATTACATTAAAATAAATGGAGTCTTGCTATACAACAAAATTTGTCAACAGTAATGTAAGAAATAAATGAAATCATAGCCAATTGATGTGTTCTTTAGTATTTATTTTTCAAACTAAGATTGTCATCTAGAAGGAATATTTGTAATTGTACAATGCCACGTGCAGTAACCGATTCACTTATATGCAATACACCCTATACGTATAAATTTACTCATATTACCTAGTATATTCACGTAATAAATGTCAATTAAACGATAATCGTTGTAAAAGATTGTTAGTAAAGTAGCCATATGAGGCTTAACTTATTGAGTAACTTATAGGCGTGGCAGTATTGTGGCTTCTAGCAAGAACTAAATATTTTTTTTATATGGTATTGGTTATGTCCCTTCCTTCATTTTACCTATTTGGTCTCTCTTAGCCAACTCTTGTTCTCTTCCGATCCCGATTGTAGAATATTCGAGGACTAGGGGTTCATGTTCTTTTCTTCCTTTTTGTAATACAGTATTGAGCGAAAGGTTTTTTGTCTTTAATGAACAAGAAAAAAATTACATTAAACTATCAAGAGAGCAAAGTTGCACGTTGTATAATTATCTAAATATGAACATTATTGGAGTTACAATCGGACTATATTGTGGTGGGAAGGGGTAACTATTTCTTACCCACTATCGTCTAATCATTAAACAATAACAAAAATCACTAGTCAATAACTTATTTTTATTTAAAAGGCGATAAACGAAATGGTTTTCGTTTTAAACAATGGGGGGGGGGATCAATCCTTCTGGTTTTTCTTATAATATCTTGCCATCAGGCGAGATATATTAGTGAGTAATGGCTTGGCAAAAGCTCGTGTGCCTAGCTGGATCTACTCCTTTTTTACATATAGTCTTGGGTTAGATCCCTCTCTCTCATCTTTCCTATCAGGTCTCTCTTGACCAACTCTTATTATTCACTTCCGAGGCTGATGCTATTATATATTTGAGGCCTAAGGTTCTTTATTTTAAGTTCTTTTCTTCCTTTTATAATAAGACGATCTTATTATGACCTAGAGATTTTTTGCCCACTACACCAAAGACAGAAAATTCCCCCGAACAACAATAAAACACTAACAACACAAAGATTGGTATAACAAACACACAGAACACAATTCTCATAAAAAATACGCCTAAGTATCAGACGCGTTTCAACGACAAGGTCGTCTTCTTCAGTAATACACCAGCTACACCAACCAAACCATAACAAGTTATACTGTATAATTTTTCTCATAAGTCAAACTCAACATTTAATACGAAATGAGGAACAATTTTAAACGATATTGTTCATTTCGGACGCCAAACAAAAATGCAATCTTCCGCCATTTTGGATAGGGTTGTCGACCTCTAGTTTTTACTGTTCTTTTTCTTTTATTAAGACCTTTAAAATAAGATGTCACTCGATGGGGTTTACATTTACGATTTTTGAACACCTAAAATCCCCGACTGAGTTGCCCCATACGCAAAGAAAAGTACATTTTGGTGCCTTACATATCCTGAATTTGATTTTTCTTTGCTCATCCTTTAAAAACTAGAGGTTACCACACTTTTGACTAACCCTGTATGCAATACGTGAATTGCAACATGTAAATCTAGTTCAGATATTTTTCGTTTCGTGAAATAAAAGTCTATTTTTCATAACCGGAGAATTTATTAGACGTAACAATGTTTACTGCAGACACGTTCACAGGGAGACAGTATAACAACAGACGATAAACCTATTTGTAGCTTTCCTGCCAATTTTCCACATCACGGCACTGTGAAACTGACAGAGAGAAAAAATAAATTTTTATCATACGTTTCGTCAACTACGACTGTTCCATTACTTTGTTGAATAGCAACAGAAGTTCTTGTGTTATTTTACAAAAAGTAATTAATTATAAACAACGAAATGATTTATATTTATGTGTATTTTGTATGAAAACTTGATATATATGATCAGCAACTTAGGATCCTTAAAACCGTAAGAGATACAAACAACTTAAAATTGGAAACCTTTCCTACTTTTTTATGGGATTTTAAAATATGCTATCCAAATTTTTAAGACTTGTCGCTGTTTTCATATATTTTGTATTTTAGAATAGAACATATGTAATTTTAAGACTTTTTTATTCTTGAGTATTTTTTTCGATAGACCGGTTATAATATACGGATTACAAATTTATTACCTATTATATATTTAGTGTGTGCTTTTAATTATTTTTTTTAAATTTGAAAGTTGGGAATAAGTGAAAATGTGTTTTATCAAGTTTTTTTAATTCTAGGTCCTACCTTAAAACAATTGTTATTCTTACTACAGTTTTTAGCACACTTTGGCGAACTTAAAGATTAAAATCAAACACTAACTATCACGATTCAATAAAACAAGATTTATTTCATTTTGTACATTTCAGAAACATAGTTACCATCTTCAGAAGTTGAGTATTGAACAAACACTAATTTTATAAATATTATAAACTGTTATTAAAGTGAGGTTTTTCCCCCAATTGCTTCCTGTGGCTAGTTAAATCAATGGCATTGAGCCAAGTCATTAACCAGGTCAATGACCTAGTCCTTCCCACTAGGTGGAGTGGACGTGCGTTCTTTTACAACTACTGGTCAACAACATGGACAATATTTTAAAACAAAAATAAATAATTCTTACCTATATAACTTCTTAATTTGAAAAAAAAACAAAAAAAAACAAAGTGAATTGAAATTTATTCATACAACAGAACCTGTCATTTTTAGAGAACTAATTAACCACCATACTATTCTTATCTTATATAAAATACATTTAATTTCTAGAACAAAGTGATTTTAAAATTATAATTTATTTGGAGGAAAATAACAACTTAACCACTGAAAACTATAAAACACCATAGGAATCTCAATAAATTAAAATCGATTTTTTATTGAACTAGCCACAGGAAAGAGTGGGGGAAGAACTGCACTTATATAAATGCTTATAATATTTAAAGAATTAGTGCATGTTTATTTTAATACTCAACCTCTGAAGATGGTAACTGTGTTACTGAAATGTACGTATGGAAATAAATCTTGTTTTATTGATTTGTGGTATTGGGTGTTTGATTTTAATCCCTAATTGTTATTCTTATTTAAATTACTGTATATTTAAGGCCTGACGAATACATAGCAGGTAAATAGACACAAAATTGTTAAGGCAGGACCTAGAAGTCAAATATTTTAATAAAATCAGCGTCTAACCATTTAAATAACCGTCTGTCTTATATTATGTAGGAAATTATGCTTTTACACGAAATTTAAGATTAAATATAAAAGCACCCACTACAAATGTAGTAAATAATAATTTTTTAAATAATTAATAAGTCGTTGATTATAAACGGTTTCGTTTATTAAAAAATACCTAAGAATAAAAAAGTCTCAAATTTGGATATTCTATCAAAAACAAAATAAAAATATTTTTTAAAAATAATGTTACCCGCCATATTGGGAAAAAAGTGGGACTTTTCAAAATAATTGGATAGCATGTTTTGAAATCCCATAAAAATTAGGGAAGATTCCCCATTTAATTTTTTTTTGTATCCTACAGTTTTAAACATCCTAATGATGCCCATCTTTAGTTGATCATCCTATATATTTGTTGTATAAAAACCATATTGTAAATACAAATCATAAAATTTATGTCGTGTGAAAGTTTGCCACAATTTTACAATTGTCTTTATAACCTAAACGAATGTTCTGTATCTGTTTGCCTCCTCATTTCCAGTAATATCTTAATGTCTGGGACTCGCAAAAGATTTGAATTGTTGGTTCTTCCAGGGTTTTGAGGGTGATATTATGATCCCATATTATCTTGGAGATATAGTTTTGATTCGCCAAAACCAGAAAAGAAATACTTTTCCTGCTTTCGGAGTTGTTACGTATTGTCTTCTCTCTATATCACAAGTATATAACTCTCTCCTGTCTTATTATCTTCAATAAATAGTTTCTTGTGCAGGAAGAGTTCTGTATCTTAAAGTATTAATAGTCTATTTTATAAAGTATAAAGTTTATAATAAAATAAAGTTTAAACACATTAACTTTAAACTTATATGATAGATAAGTTTTTTATCTTTGCTTTATATACCTTGACATACGTTAAATAAAGACAGAGTGGAATACAAAAGTTTATTACATTTAAAAGGATATCACATGTTTTAACTTCATTACATACTCTCATTTGACTTTGTGTTTCTCTTTTAAAATGTCTAACATTAATGATTTTGACAAGTCAAGTTCCTCATACACGTGGGCAATTGAAATATAAATTTTAATTAAAGTTCTCCGGCACAAGAAAATCTATTTTGGAAAATATCTGTCGTTTACACAATACATTAAAGGGCAAACGAGTGGATCAAATTTTGAATGTGGGCATATTTTGGCTATATATCGGAGTTCTTTTTGTATTTTTTTTATAATAAAAATTTTAGGAATAGCCTACAGTTAAAATAAAAAAATTGTAATTTCTCAAAATCAGCTCAAACATTTTTGATAAAATTTTACTCAAGTGTTACCTCTAAGAACACAAATAAAACGTAGTGGTCGCCAACTCAACGTAAATATCTGTTCGTAATTATCGGTTAAAAACAAAAAAAAAATCATTTTTTGGGTTATTACAAAATAGTTTATTTCTCGAAATCGATTTTGTTGAAATTTTACCATAAATGACCCAAATTCGTGTTTAAAAATGCAAGTCAAAAAGTATAAGGTTCAAGAAAAATTTAAAAAACAAAAAAATTAACTTTGACCAGCGTCAATAAAAGCTCGATTAAATTTATTAAATACGAATATTTATGGCACAAAGAAAGCAAGTTTATACCCTATTTAAATATTATGAAAGGTGGCTTCATCACTTTCGTTTTTCGATTGACAACTACCAAAATGACATTTTTGGTGACGATTATTTTTTGTTTGTTTTTATTTTGTTTTGGGAGAATGAGAAAGTTTGTGCAATGTATTTGTACCTTTTATTTTTGTCTAAATTATGCCCAAAGTTCAATTTCAAAATGGTGAGAGTAAAATTAAATTTTAAAAAATGAAAATATACGCACAGGTTAAATTTATACTCTGTTTTCTTCATAGCTCAGTATCATCACTCAGGGAGTCACCATAGCAACCACGTACTAGCCAAATATACGTCTTTTTTAATGTTATCCTTGGATTAGATAGATGTCTTTCCTATTTTTTATCAGGTCTCTCTTGACCAACTCTTGTTCTTTTCCAACCCTAACGCTATTAGAGTATTTAAGAGATGTGGGTTCTTTATTTTGATTTTTCCGCTTATACGTTTTTACTAGCAAGTATTGAATATACAATAATATTTCAAGTGAAAAATATACGACCTAGACTGGGAATCGAACCCAGGACCTTTGGCTTTACGCGCCAATTCTCTACCTACTGACCTATCCTAGTCGCTTCCCAGCAAAGAGCGTAGACTTCTCACTTGACTTTACGTTGACTTTATGCTGGGAAGCGATTAGGATAGCTCAGTTGGTAGAGCATTGGCGCGTAAAGCCAAAGTTCCTGGGTTCGATTCCCAGTCTAGGTTGTATATTTTTCACTTGAAATATTATTATATATTCATTATTTTACTTTTTTTCACCTTTTTTTACAAGTCGATTATAACCGAAAGGTTTTTCGACTTTAAATAACAAAAAACAAATTTAGAACACTTTGTAATTTCTTTTGATGTACGTTCTCCTAATGTTGGAGATTATGTGTGATTAAATATTAAGTAATCTCCACTTATTACCTCAAGACAACTCTCCATTAATACACTCACCAATTCTCTTTGATGATAGTGAAAGTGAACGTTTACTATACACAAGTAGCTTAACTTAAATTGTACTTGGTTGTGTTAATTCAAGCGTGTTTTGCACCGACTTGTGCCGACTACGATCTCTAATTTAAATTCCACATTTACCTTCTCACATGTGTTTTATAGAGAGTGTTAAGTAATGGCTCAGAAAATCAATGTTGATGTTTAGATGTGAAACATCTATTGGAACTGTACGGGAGTAAGAGCGGCTCTTGCGTAGCCACGCTATGGATAGTATAGTTCGCTTGTAGTTCCTCTCTGCGTCACGAGTAGCGTGCAGAGTAAGTTGTATTGTTGAAAATATTTTGATTTCAATGTAGAGTTTTGTTTGTTCTTTGTGTATATATGTGTAAAAATATTGTAATTAATATACAAGTATATTAGTTATTGTTATTGTATGTTATTTTCAATCTGAACTTATATTACATTTATTGAAAGTTTAAAATTTTGGGATAGTTATCACAAGATGAATTTACTATTTCGAAAAAATCGTCTCCACTGATTTTTCTAAAATTATGTTTAAAATGTAGCCTTGAAGAAACCAAATATATAAAGTAGCAAACATGCCTCTTTTCCAAAAATAAATTTTGCCGATTTTGTTAAATTTTTGTTTGAAATATGAACAATAATGACCCAAACATGTGTGCAAAATATCAAATCAAAATATATTACGGTTCAAGAATAATTGGAAAATAAACAAAATTTAACACTGACTGCCATCATTAAAGCTTAGTCCCTATTTAATTATTTTTCAAAAACTGTGTCCACAGTTCATTTTCACTTTAGACTGACATTTTTGGTAAAAATTAGTTTTCATTTGGGCGAAGGATGGGTTTAATGGGCGAATGATTAGTTTTCATCATTAGTTCAAGGATGGTCGAGTGAGAGAGTTTTTGAATAGTTTATTTCCTGAGTATTAATTTATTATTTCATTGTTGTTTAAAGACGAAATGCTTTTCGGTCATCATTGCCTTATAAAAAGAGTAAAAAAAAGAACATAAAATAAACCCCTACTGAAAAAAGCGTCTCCATAGTTTAGGAAAATATCACACTTACCTACACTATTGTTGAACAATATTTCTACCAACAGAATGCGGAATGTACTAACCATCCTAAAAAATTTAAATAATTCTCTGACTTTTAAAACATTTTGTAATCGTTGACGTATTTAGTTAGCTTTTCTGATATAAATTTCGTGGATGATTTTTGTATTGGCATAAAGGAAAAGATTGAAAAAGGGGTGGAAATCAATCTGTAGATAGGACATATGAAGCTGACGTTGATATACTAATAGCTCCACAAGTTGTCTGTAATGATTGATGTTGATATATCTATCAACTTAATGCATATATACCATTGCAAAGTCTGACAGAAAGTTGATTATATTATCATGGGCACTGTGATAACCCTTCCAGTACTTCATTACTTTTCATGGAATTTAAAAACTCATTTATCAAACTTTAAAAATGACCTACATTTTCAAATATGGCTCACTTTAAAATTCCTAACGTAAGCCTCTATTTTTAATTTTTTTAAATAAAATTTTTGGCGTTAAACGCGTTTAAACGTTAAAACATTTGGAGTTTGGTACACTTTTGAGAGGCAATTTCTCGTACTTCCCATTGTTTCAAGTTAAAAATTGTATTTGTCATAGACTAGGAAGTGTAAATACCCACGCTAGACTAAAATTAAAATAACTAATTTGTATAATTCTTCTCTTTTTATTGGATAAAGGCCTCTTGGTTATTATCGCCTTAGTATATACCGGATGCTCAAAAAGTCTTTTTAATTTTTGTATTCCTTAAAGAAGATTAACAGAACTTTTTATATCTAATGGTGCATAATAGGAGATATTTTTTACATATCTGATCCTCTACGACTTTGGGAAATTTAGAAGGGGGGGGGGTGTTAAAAATCTTAAATGTAAAGGTAGGTCAGTGGCATATCGTTATAAAGCTTATTAAAAGATCATTTAAACGGCGTAAACTAGAGCCTAGTTTTTTTTCCTTTTCAAATTAATGGACAATCAAAATTCTGATAAATATCCATTACTTTCAAACGGAGCAAGATATTAAGCTCTAGTTGTTGTCATTTATTTAGCTTTACAATGTTGAGTCACATGACCTACCTTTACATTTAGGATTTTGAACCCCCACCTCCAGAATTCCTCCAAAATCATAAAGGTTCACATATTATAACGTTTTGTTATGCAACACAAGATATTGCAAAGTTCTCAAAATTCTGTTAATTTCTTTTAAACCATAAACTAAATAAAGGGGGTTAAAGGGCCTTTTGAACACTCTGTATATATATATATATATATATATATATATATATATATACACAATAAACGGTGTAGAAACACCACACTGATTTTGTCTTCAACTAGCTACAAAACAAAAAGCTACCTTCAAGGTCATATGGCGTGAAAATTTCGAGTGAACCTAGTTTGATCTAAACTTTTGTAGTGTAGTCTTGGATTAGATTACTCTCTTTCATCTTCGTTATCAAGTGGTTCTCTTAACCAACTTTGTTCTTTTCCGAAACTTTGTTTTTTTCTGTTTTATATATATATATATACAGTGTGAGTCAAAAGTATGGATACACCCTGTTAAATTTTAAACGGATAAAGATAGAAAAATGAAACTCAGGACACCTTTCTAGGAAATAAAAGTGAACTTTTTAGTCACTATTACAACTTTGCCCATTTCCCCAAAATGGGATTTTTGGGGGGCAGCTCAAGATTTTTAAATGTAAAGACCCATTAAGTGACACCTCATTTTAAGTCCTTAATTAAAGAAGAAGGACAGTGGAAACCACAGCTTTCTATCTCAACCCAGTACAAAATGGCAGCTCATTGGTTGTCTATTGGGGTTATTTACCACCTGAATGTGGATGTTCATATTTTGCCTCAATGAAGTTTTACTTAATTTCAATGAGCTGCCATTTTGTACTGGGTTGAGATAGAAAGCTCTGGTTTCCACTGTTCTTCTTCTTTAATCAAGGACTTTAAAATCAGGTGTCACTTAATGGGTCTTTACATTTAAAAATTTTGAGCTGCCCCCCCAAAAATCCCATTTTGGGGAAATGGGCAAAATTGTAATAGTGACTAAAAAGTTCACTTTTATTTCCTAGAAAGGTGTTCTGAGTTTCATTTTTCTATCTTTATCCATTTAAAATTTAACAGGGTGTATTCATACTTTTGACTCACACTGTATATATATAAGAAGGGAAAATAATAATAAAGATTCCTAGTGCTCATGTACACTAATAGTGTCAGGGTCAGAAAAGAACAAAGTTGGTTAAAAGAAACACTTGATAAGGAAGATGAAAGAATGGAATCTAATCCAAGACTACACTACAAAAGTTTAGATCCAACTAGTTTCACTCAAAATTTTCACGCCATATGACATTGAAGGTAGCTTTTGGTTTTGTAGCTAGTAGAAGAGAAAATTAGTGTGGTGTTTCTGCACAGTTTATTATATAAGGCTCTGCAGCTATCGAATTGTACATAAGGTAATATAAACGCATTTTACGGTTTGTGTAGTTGTGTTATTTTGTGGTTTGGGGGGGTTTTTCCTTGTTCTTATATAATCATCACAGTGCTCTAGTGATTTATTTATACAGATTATTGTCATTGTTTTTGAGAAAAAGAAAGTAAATAAATAAAATGCGTTTTATAACATTATTTGTATGTTTTTAATGAACAGTATTCCGTCAGCGGTCTTGTTTTAGTATCAAAGTCAATTTGATTGACTGGGATATTAAACGTCAGTCATTTCCAGCAGTGTTAATATTTTGCAACAAAGTTTAAAGATACTCTGGGGGCTTTAAAATGAACAGTCTTTACGCTGTCAAATATTAAAGTCCACAGGGAGTTTTGCGCCGTATTTCGCCTCTCTTTATACGTTTATAAATGATTTTAGCTTTTATGTTTGAAACTCTAAAAAGAGTAAAAGAGAGGCAAAACTGTTTTAAAGCGTCTATTCACCCAACATCCGTGTAATTGATTATTTCCCCTTTTAAAAATAATCGTTCTGCTGTAATTTTCTCTAATGAAGTTAGTGAGGGTAAAATATTTTAGGGTTTGATTTTATTTTATATCTCAAATACAGCACACGAAATTATGCTTTGCTTTAAGGGCGAAATTACCTAATTTGTAATTTTTATTTTGATTTATGTCTTGCTTTGTTTTGTTTTTTTCTAATTTTTATGTTTTCTTTTGTTTTTAGGTTAAAGTTTTTATTACATTTTATATTGTGAATATATTTTGAAGGGGTGCTAGGAATAGTTGTTAGCAATAATTGTAAAAAAACTATCAAATATAATTTTTATTCTAAGTCTCAAGACCATACATAGAAGGTAGCCTAATATTGTGAAATATATCAGAAAGTGTTGCAATAGCTGACTATAGAAGAAATTCATAGTTCGGTAACCTTGCAAGGTATATAAACCCACTATGACCAATGATAGAGGCCAGTCACTATTGAACTCTGTTAGGCGGAGGCCCTGCTCATCGATTGACCAATGACATTGATCGGAACTATCAATAGGTTTCATTAGAATCAGCTTCGAGTGCAATGAGGTTAAAAACACGGTAGCTGGCACTTATAGAAATAGAAGTGTGCCAACCGACAATGTATTCTTAAATGAATTTTATTAAAGAAAGTAGACTCATTTGAATTTTTTAATATTTCATAATAATATTCAGCCTGATCTATCTTGGGACTAATTGATATAGTTTTACAATAAAAAGGAAACACAAATAATGTATTACTGGGAATTATAATATAACTGAAACACTGATTGCTATATATAATGTATTTCATTTAATCATAAATAACTCTTTCTGAAATAAATAACATTCATTGTAATACGTGGTATGTATATTCATTTATAACAAATAGAGCATTGGCCTTACCTAGAGACATATTATCTGTACACTAACAGGAGTTAAGAGTAAGAGAGGACCTGATGGTCCTAACTTTTAGTCTAAAAGAATAGAGATTATGAATACACATAATTAATCAACTACAAAATTGAAATTTCCATCACCATCAATAAAATCAAGTTAATGGGTGTCGTCAAAGTGATAATCCAGCTCATGTAATACAGGGAGATCCTTTTGTAATGCTCAAAAGTTGATTTCTTGAGCCTTGTAGATAGTTGATTTAATTTTCTTGTTAAATTGTTTTGGTAGATCAAAGAATCTCTCCTACTCTCGGTTCCACTACTACTCAACCTGTAAACATTACTGTGTCGATCGGGTGTTGCAGCGATATATTGAAGATGCCAGCCCGACTGTGGGCAAGACGAACAAGAGAGGTGTAAGAAAATAGTTTTCCTATTATATCTATTGAAGTGTATGATTTGTGTAAAAACACAGACAACTAATTTTCTGAAATATTTTTTGTCGAAAATCGCTTTTTTTGTTTCCGATCCATAGGGACGTAAAGAACAGTCAAATAATGGAGATAGATTATTTTGTCCAGTTACCAAACATACCCTACGCTTAGTATTGGACTGGTTAAGTAAATATGTTAATTCGGGAACATGGACAGGTTTAAAAAGCATTAATATATATCAAAAAAAACAATTCCATTTATTTGGAACAAGTAGTGTTGGGGTGTGAATATTTATGCTTCAAATCAATAAGCCAAACTTTACATAATGATTACAGTTTTTGATTAATGTGAAAAAGCACACATCAACTCTACACGGTGGAGAGTTAAATTAGAGTTTAATTCATTAAATTAAATTAGGTAGACACCTTATATTTCAGACAATCCGAATTGGATTACTCGTTTCGACTATGAACCGTCATTATTAGATCCATACAAGAATAATCCTCCATGGACATAGTTGTTTATTGCACATTATTATACTATAATTCTTCTTCTTATTGATACGCTCACGTCAAACATACATAAGATATATAATTTAACAAACACTTACAGAAAATAAATCCTGGAGGCTACAAATACATTATGTTTATTTTGTTAAATTCTAATTTGCTGCCGAACAGTGATATTCTTTTAGGTGAAAATCTATATTAACCCTTTGCGGTTGACATAATCTTCTCCGCCATTTTCTTTTCTACTATATCACAATAAACGATATTCTATTCTCGGAAAAGGAGGAAAATAATTCTAACCTATTTTATATGGCGTGACTGTATAAACAAACAGTTACATGTTAGAATATTAAATTAGTAGAAAGATTTAATTGTGTTATTATATAAATTAAAACATTTTATAGTTAATTGCTCTTGGATAAAGATTATAAAGGAACTCTTTGTGCATACATTAAATTTAATTAATTACTCGGTGAGATGAAACGAAGCCAATCAAGGCAGGGGTTTATCGCTTTAAACTGTATTAATTAAGGTTATACAGTGTTGCCAGTTTCATTTTAATTTCTTACTTTATACTGGGTAACTCATTATGCATGATTTTAGGAACGGGTTGAATTTATATCTAAGAAGTCCAGTGACGCGTAAATAATATGTGGGTTGAACTTTTGTAGTTTTATAGGTTTCGGTTCAGAATGTGCTGGCGTATGAATCGGGTCATGCAATACGATTTGCTTTCCTTGAAGTTATCAGAAGCTCGCCGTTAGATGTCGGAACTAGAAACTTTAATTTTTGTGTTTCAAGCCGTACTATGCAGAGGAACAATCTAGTATTTGAAATCATTTGTTTAGGGTCTAAAATAAAGACAATTTTATTGATTAACAAACTCCCATACACCAATTTCAAAACCAGAAGGACAACTTTTGGTGTAGGAGTTCCTCAGCCACATGGAGTGAATAAGACGTGTGGTCATTGTGTTTTCTTAGAGCGGTTACAGCTGTAATAGTCGTACGCACTTATGTTTTAACTTTTAAATTTGCTGGTGTTTTTTATTGTTGTTCTGATTATGTAATTGATTGCTGATGATTTTATTGGCTGTTTATAATAATATTAATGTATCATTGTTATTTATTTAGAAATATTAATTGTTTTTTTTGAACGTTTGATAAAAATTAACCGTTTACCAGAATACTAAAAACCAATACTGTATTTAAATTATTGAACGTCGAAATTAAAAAAAAAATCATCGATTTTACAAAAATGGCATTACTCATACTCGTCTTACTACTTACTAGCTCATCTGTCCTCTTCCTTTCCACATCTTCACCTTCCAAAGAATCTCCTAGAAATCCTTCCTCCATTTTTCCTGCGCCATCTTAATATTTTCCTCCCAGGTCAGGAACACTTTCTTCACTGCTCTATTTTCGTTACACATTCCTTGCGCTTCTAATCCTTCCTTGCTTAATAATTGTAACAATCGCCGATTATCCACACAAATCTTACAGTTTGTTATTTGCTGTTCTGCCAGGTTCCATCAGCATAAACTCCTTGCGGCAAACGGATATTCGATTGAACCAGACGTTCGAACCGCTTAAGGTTCCGGAAGGAGGGTTTGGAATAACGTGCTAGGACTTAATCATTTAATATATTGGGACGTTAATTAACGCTTAGTTTCAAACCCAACCAATCACTATGTTCACAGCCAGCTTATGATCAGATACAATTTACTAATTAAACTAACTAATTAATTATTATAATTACTGTACTTAACTTATCGTTTAGAACTTACGGTTAGGGACAGGCGTTATGGGAGAATTACGTTAACCCTTTAGGTCATAATAATTCCTTCTCAATTTAGTCGGTTGACCTAATAATGACTACGTAACACCCAGGGGTCGATCAGACCCCGCAATTAACGGTTTAGGTATCCATTTAGGTTTATTACCAAAAGGTTAAATTGTAACAACGCGCAACTCACGTCCGCTGACTAGCTTCCCTCGGGCACGACTGTACTTCGTCTTGACAACGATGCGCGCGCATCGCATATCTTATACCGTGATCTTAATACGGTGATCACCACAACCATCAAGGACTCACTATAGTAAATACAGGTGTGGCAATTCCGAGAGACTTCAGCTGGAACTACGCTTTTTTTCATGTAGTCTTGGGTTGGATCCCTCTATCATCTTTCGTATAAAGTTTCTTTTGACAAACTTTTCTACAATTCCATCCCATAATGATATTAGAGTATTCGAGATCTATTGGACTTTGTTTTGTTTGATTTTTATAAGGCGATTATAACCACGAGGTTTTTACCCTTTAAACAATATGAAAGAAAAGGGCGAACAAAATATGAAGTTGTCAAAAACTTTTATATTTTTTATCACTATTTTTTTATCTAACGCACATGAACCATTTGAAACAAAGAAAAATGTTTAACTATTATTTAAAGCCATTAAAATGTATTTTGTTACATTATCATTACTTTAGCTTTTATTTTAAATGGCGGCCATTTAAATTGTAGAATATCTCGACAGCAATTAATTTTTTGCAAAACATTACATTTATTACCTTCTTAATGACGAACATGACCATATGGTTATTTCTACTCGTAACGCTTTGGAGTCACGGTTAACGGTGGTCCTCTTGTTTGCAGTCCAGGTCTTTAAAGTGCTGCAACTTGTAGCATGGGCTTTAGTTGTTTATCTCCTTGTGTTGACCTGTGATGAACAACGCAACGTTATGAGAAGAGGTTAGTGAAGTGCGACAGCTCGACAAGACATAGAGTCCTCTCAATCTATTTAGTTTATTTTGTGACGGGATAAATTTCGGATAACGGCATTACAGGCATTCTCGTGAAGGACTATTGAATATGTTTGGACCGCGGTAAAGAGATGCCTGGAAAGACATTCGCATTGTGTGAAGTTACTTTTATAATTAAACATAAGTCCTCCAAATTAATTATAATAAACTCAATGAGGGCTGGCTACTTAGAGCGGTATTTGATCTGACGGGAACAATTGTTTTATGGTAAGGGCAACTACGTTTTCTTTGGTTGGGGCTATCTTAGGTTAAGCCATCGAATATTAAGTGGTGACATTTCTCCTAACTACCGAAACTCACCATATACGATCAGTCAAATAATAAGCACGTTAGTGATAATTAGGACTTTTGGTGGACTGCGTCAAAATGGAATTTGTGACTGCAACACTCAGAAGTTTATAATACTGAATATTTCTTATTATTATTTGTGAATTATATATTACGTCTTATGAAAACTGTTGTATTTGTGTGCAATTTAAGGATCAAAATTCGAAAATATATACTCGGCTACTTTTAGCCTTTATAACAAACTAGTTGCTTCCAGTTAAAAATTTTAACAGTTTTGATTTTGTGTGGTTATTTCATCAAAGCACTCCAATATCTACATTCATTAGAAAGACCACGTAAATAAAAATATAGATTGTTAATATCAAATTGAACGTGCAATTGTAAAATAATATCGAGTTTTGAGAGGTTATGTTGGCATCAAAAAGTTGAATCTATTCCCTTACTTGACTTGCTCTTGATTTTAAATCGTTAACTTTTGCGAGAAAAGGAAATTTAGTCTCAATTATCACAGAATAATCGATTTAGTTTTACGAAATGTAAGCAATCAAAACAACGCGAATCTCCAAAATAAAGTAAGCACCATATAAGTTAACCTCAAAATAATTTAAAACCGGTGTTATAAAATTCTCAAACAAAACGAATAAAATAAAATGTATTTGAGAATGTATAACAGTTGTTACATTTTTTTGTGTGAAACTTGTTTATCCAATTTATCCATGAAAGGCGTGCTATTTAAATGAAAAATTTATTACAAAATAAATGTTTTCAAGGACAATAAATCTACAGGTAACATTGTTTAATTTGAAATCTCGATAATTAAAATCGGTCCTACAGAAATACACGACTGGCGAGCGAATTCTTTAGCAAATTAAATGTAAGATAATGGCTTTTAACATTCATAAGGGATATTTTCAATTCTGAGAATTTTGTTATTTAAATACAGCTCAAGTTTGCTTCGCGTGTGCTATAAAGTGTTGTTAACTGTAAATTGTATTTGTTATAAATCGAGTTTTTATTGCCAACTGCTGAGGCCTATTTAAGTTTCTTATTAATTATTCCTGAACAGTAAATTATACTTGGAGTTTAGCATACTGGTTTGGTGAATAATTTTTACGTTTTATCATAAGTTTAACTAAATTTAATTTTGAGTCTTATATCTTTTATAATGGTTCCAAATTTTGTAACGGTTGCAGCAAATTAGAATGTAATTCAGTAATGTTACTTTTAGGCTTAGCATTTTAGGTTCTGCATTTTAGTTGACGCACTGCTTTCCCCCAACCCCATTTCGTGGCCAAAATGGTTACCTCAGGTCTGCCCATCCACCATTGGTTATCCAGCTTTGAAGAGATAATATTACGTTACCGAATTAAAGCTAATTACTAATTAAACGCTCATACAACATTAACAAGAGAGTTGGACGTGAGCATGGTCTATTGTTATCTCGACGCATTTATATGTGCCTTCGGAAAAACCACGAATTCCATGACTCCGACTAATTAACTAGTCAATTTTAATTTGGAATTTAGATTTTTAAAACTAAAAATTAAAATAAGACTGAACTTCAGAACACGACTAGCTGCGTGGACGGTTGGAATAGTTCTCCCGGGGGTAACTAACGTAGTCTGCTCAGTATAGCTACAGAACACGTTCCGGTCAGCTGTTCACTGCTGTCTGCTCAATATAGCTACGACCGAATTCCGGTCAGCTTTTCATTGCTGTCCGCTCAATATAGCTACGACCAAATTCCGGTCGGCTGTTCACTGCTGTCTGCTCAATATAGCTACGACCGAATTCCGGTCAGCTGTTCATTGCTGTCCGCTCAATATAGCTACGACCGAATTCCGGTCAGCTTATCACTGCTATCTGCTCAATATAGCTCAACTTTCGGTCCCGAACCTTATTAAAATTTGACTTTTAACCTAAATTGACATTTTGGGAGAAATGGCGGTCACTAATTGGGTCTCTATAAACTACATTTTAGGAAGAATCATTTCAAATTGTACGAGCAGATTTTGAAAATCACCAAACGAACACACAATTAAATGTTTTGTCGTAGAAATGTTGGTATAACTTTCATTTATGTTTTAAAATATTGTTTTGTCGTAACAATAAAAAAAAGTACGCATGGTTAATATTTTTAAAACGGAATATTAGCGTTTTGGTTTTTGGCAACTATCAAATAATTTTAGATTTTTTATTTTTGTTGTTTGAATTCAAAAACCTTTCGGTCATCATCGGCTTTTAAGAAAAGGAAGAAAAGACGTGGAATACTCGTCACGTCGGACGTTAGGTCAGGGTCGGAAAAGAACAAAAGTTGGTCAAAAGGGACCCGATAGGAAAGATGAAACAGAGAGATCTAACTCAAGAGTTCGTGAAAAAGATGTAGATCCAACTACATATCTCTACGATGAGCCCCTGAAGATCATAATTCGAATTATCAAACACATTTAAAATACGTAACAAATATATCCGGGATTTCAATCATTCTATATAAATTTGAATAAATCTCTAAAAACGTGTTATTATTGATACAGAATTGTAATGTTAACATTAAGGCGGCTGCAATTAACTTCCACCGGTTAATAAACAAGACGTAAACACTATAAAGCCTTACTTGAGGGATAGAGTGGCAGGACTAACCGATCCCAAGTGGCTATGAAAAGTAGATTCAGTTTAAATATTAAAATCCATGGCAGTAAATTTCCCTCAGGGACTTTTGGTGTATATGCTGTAGAATCAATCAACCAACTGTTGGAAATGTGTGTTTCTTTATGTATTTAACAGTTGTGATACAGTACAGGACGTTAAATAAGTCCCGTTACGGCTTAATATTTTTTTAACCATTACAGATAGAGCTACAAAGTTTTCCACTTTGTTAAGGTACACCAAAATTTATTTTAGTGCGTATTCAATGGACCACTACCTTTCTAGGGGGACGGCCCACAAGGAGTCGTAGGAAAACTTAAATGAGAGCATAGGTCGAGTTGTACATCGAATTAAAGGCCTTTATGAGTAGAATACAATGCCGCAAACCCGACCTCAAAAGGTTCAGCCTAGGTAAAATAGCGTGAGTTTAAATTTCATATTAGCTATAACGTTAAGCATGTTGAAAACGGCTTAATAATGTTTACAAGTAAGAGGTTATGAAATGAAAACTTTGCAAATCAATATCTATCTTAAAAACAATTTTTTAGACTGCTCACTGGCTCTTTACCTCCAATGGGGGACGGCTCTCAAGGAGTCAAAAGGAAATCTTAAATGTAAACATAGGTTGATATGTACATCAAAGTAAAGGTCTTTATTAGTAGAGCACAATGCCGTAAATCCAAACTGAAACGGACAACCGAGCCGGAAAGAGCAGCCGTTCAAATATTCCTTAAATTTGCAATAATTAGGTAAATGCAATGAAGTCCATGACATTTTGATTATTCATTCACAGGCAAAACTAGATCAATTGACGAATGTTGCATCTAAATCAAGTATGTTTCCTGTTTGCGGGAATACCTACTATCAGTCACAAACAACTTTATCTTTTAGGTCTATCATGGTTAATCAATTTTCCTTGTTTGATTTAATATGAATGAACCCACGCTATTTTAGGTAGGGTGAACCTTTTGAGTTCGAGTTGTACGTAAAATACTCTGTTAAGGGTATCGATGTCAACACTCTTTATATCTCTTTATGTGTATCGCAGTCCAGACTTGACCCCATGCGACTTCTTTCTGTGAGGTTATGTTAAAGATCAAGTTTGTATTCCCCCATTACCATTGAGCCTCTTGGAATTAAGGCAGCGCATAACAAGAGCTATAGAGCGTGTTGACGTCGATACCCTTAACAGAGTCTGATCAGAACTTGACTATCGAATTGATGTCTGCCGTGAAACCCGTGGGGCTCATATAGAACATCTATAACACTCTACAAAAAAACTTTGAAATGTCCTCTTTGTAATGCTAATGTTTATTTGTTTCTGTTGATTAAAACCATTTTACTATGTTAGTTAAAAGAGTCTATTTCTTTTTGAATAACCCTGTATTAATTTACTCGTAAATTGGACACACATATTCGTAATCAGAATTACTTTAAGTTTCATTTGACACTCCACACATACAGACACGCGCGTGTAATTATGAAGGTCCTTGGCTTTACCTACGAATCCAAGGAAAGAGAAATCAATGAAAATTCAAAACTTCTTTTAACGGCTATCGATTTATTTGTCTCATATCTCACAAAACTACTTATCAAACTTATAGGGTACGTATTTCTCATAGTTTTGTTAAATTAATTTGTATTCGTCTTACAAAAAACTATACTGTATAATTTTGCCCTGCAATTTAATTTCAAATCCAAATATTTTATCAGATTTGTTCAAGTTAGAAAGGCGGGGAAACGATATTTGAGACTTTAAATTTGGCCTATCGCCTACATATTAATTATTTCATCAAATGAAACATGCACATTCGTAATTAGAATAATTTCTAATTTTGTCTGATATCCCAGACACAATATTTCCACACACAAAATTTCAACTTAATTTTTACTTCTTCTACCTCAAAGTAATTCTTTCTATCGCTATATTTTTAATATATGTAGGACAATACAAAGAGTATAAATGCACAGTTTGAAATACGTGGGTCATTTTTTAAATAAGAACCGTTTTTAGGTGGAGTAACAGCAATTTTATTTATGAACATAAATTATATCAAAAACTTAAGTATGAACATATTTTTACTCTTCTACATAGTCACCAAAAATATCTCAGCATTTGTTAAGTCGTGGCACTAGCTTTTGAATCCCGTCATCATAGAACTCTGCCGCCTGAGTATTTAACCAGTTAGTAACTGTTTCTTTCAACATGTCATCATTTTCAAATTGCTTTCCATCAAGATATTCTTTGAGTTTAGGAAACTCATGAAAGTCTGATGGTGCCAGGTCAAGGCTGTAGGGGGGATGCTCCAGTAATTCCCTTCGAAAGTTGGCCAGTTGCATCTTGGTCAAGGCTGCAGCGTGAGGCCGAGCGTTATCGTGAAGCAGCACGACGCCGCTAGACAGAAGTCCTCGCCGGCAGTTTTGAATAGCATTTATGGTCATTCCTCTTGGCAGAAAGTCACAATCGGCGGGTTTATTGATTAACATTGCGACAAACAAAGCAGTGTTACGATAGAGCCAACAGTGGCAGAGACATGAAATCAACTGACTGCATAGTTGGGGACTGGGCAAGAGCGGCTAACCTTGAGCGGGCGTCACGTGACAGCCTGCGCAGTTGCTATGCGCAACCATTTTTACTAAAAAAATGACCTCTCGTAGGAATTATCGTCTTGTTTGTGTAGACGGGTTGTGACTTATAGACAGATAGACGAACTGACACGCGCGTGAAATTTAGAGTCCTTGGTTTGATTTTACCAAGGATGATTAGATTTTTTGACAATTTAATTTTTCTTTTTTGAGAGATAATTAAAGCTAATTTCACTTTACTCCGTCGCCTGTTGTAAATTTGGCAACTCTTCGTGAATATACATATATATCCTTGATCTAATATATATATATATATAGCCTATATATATATATATATATTTTTTTTTTAAGGTTAAGGTTAGGTTCGGTAATAATAAATTTGATCCAATTTTTATCTTTTTGGTGAACATAATTGTAGAACAAAAAATCAGGAGAAGTGGAAATATTTGTAAAATTAAACAGGATATTATTAATAAATAGAAAACAATTTCGGGGAAAGTGAAAATACAAGAAGGAAAATAATGAACGCTATTGTGGGCTCTCTAGTACTCTCGATATACACATTGTAGGTCGGAACAAATTGGAAACTCCCTGGCTACACTAATTGAAGCGGACGAGGGTCCTCTTCTTTTCCATCTTTCCTCTATCAAACGCTTGGTTCTCATGTATTGATCCTTTACTTCATAATTAACTATTTTGATAGCATACACGTTTACTTAAAATAAATCAATACAGTTCTATAATGATTGTAAAACATGCAACATTCAAGAACTATATAGTTTCAAGTAAAAAAATTAATTTTCCATAAACGTCTTGACTTGCGCTTTGAACAAAGTTACGAAATAGAATTGTAGACAATTGTCACTTTCCTAAAACCATCATCCATTTGGTAAGCTAAGGTCTTGTAGTGGCGGAACGCTGTCGTGTTCCTAAATTGAGCCTCCATTCGCTAAGTTTAAGTTGCAGTTGTTCATGCCTCGATTAAAATTTGTAAGATCTTGTGAAGCCGGAACGCTGTCCCTTTCCTAAATCGAACCTCTACTCGCTAAGTTCCTGTTGGTGAGTCACAGTTGTTCATGCTTCCATTAAAATTTCGTTAAGATCTTGTGAAGCCCGAATGTTTTCGCGTTCCTAAATCGAACCTCTATTCGCTAAGTTCCTGTTGGTGAGTCACAGTTGTTCATGCTTCCATTAAAATTTCGTTAAGATCTTGTGAAGCCCGAATGTTTTCGCGTTCCTAAATCGAACCTCTATTCGCTAAGTTCCTGTTGGTGAGTCACAGTTGTTCATGCTTCCATTGAAATTTCGTTAAGATCTTGTGAAGCCGGAACGTTTTCGCTTTCCTAAATCGAACCTCCATTCGCTAAGTTCCTGTTGGTGAGTCACAGTTGTTCATGCTTCCATTAAAATTTCGTTAAGATCTTGTGAAGCCCGAATGTTTTCGCGTTCCTAAATCGAACCTCTATTCGCTAAGTTCCTGTTGGTGAGTCACAGTTGTTCATGCTTCCATTGAAATTTCGTTAAGATCTTGTGAAGCCGGAACGTTTTCGCTTTCCTAAATCGAACCTCTATTCGCTAAGTTCCTGTTGGTGAGTCACAGTTGTTCATACTTCCATTGAAATTTCGTTAAGATCTTGTGAAGCCGGAACGTTTTCGCTTTCCTAAATCGAACCTCTATTCGCTAAGTTCCTGTTGGTGAGTCACAGTTGTTCATACTTCCATTGAAATTTCGTTAAGATCTTGTGAAGCCGGAACGTTTTCGCGTTCCTAAATCGAACCTCTATTCGCTAAGTTCCTGGTGGTAAGTCACAGTTGTTCAAGCTTCCATTGAAATTTCGTAAGATCTTGTGAAGCCGGAACGTTGTCGCGTTAGTAAATCGAACCTCTATTCGCTACGTTCCTGTTGGTGAGTCACAGTTGTTCATACTTCCATTGAAATTTCGTTAAGATCTTGTGAAGCCGGAACGTTTTCGCTTTTCTAAATCGAACCTCTATTCGCTAAGTTCCTGTTGGTGAATCAAAGTTGTTCATGCTTCCATTGAAATTTCGTTAAGATCTTGTGAAGCCGGAACGTTTTCGCTTTCCTAAATCGAACCTCTATTCGCTAAGTTCCTGTTGGTGAATCAAAGTTGTTCATGCTTCCATTGAAATTTCGTTAAGATCTTGTGAAGCCGGAACGTTTTCGCTTTCCTAAATCGAACCTCTATTCGCTAAGTTCCTGTTGGTGAGTCACAGTTGTTCATGCTACCATTGAAATTTCGTTAAGATCTTGTGAAGCCGGAACGTTTTCGCTTTCCTAAATCGAACCTCTATTCGCTAAGTTCCTGTTGGTGAGTCACAGTTGTTCATGCTTCCATTGAAATTTCGTTAAGATCTTGTGAAGCCGTAACGTTTTCGCTTTCCTAAATCGAACCTCTATTCGCTAAGTTCCTGTTGGTAAGTCACAGTTGTTCATGCTTCCATTGAAATTTCGTTAAGATATTGTGGAGCCGCAACGTTGTCGCGTTCCTAAATCGAACCTCTATTCGCTAAGTTCCTGTTGGTGAGTCACAGTTGTTCATGCTTCCATTGAAATTTCGTAAGATCTTGTGAAGCCGGAACGTTGTCGCGTTAATAAATCGAACCTCTATTCGCTAAGTTCCTGTTGGTGAGTCACAGTTGTTCATACTTCCATTGAAATTTCGTTAAGATCTTGTGAAGCCGGAACGTTTTCGCTTTTCTAAATCGAACCTCTATTCGCTAAGTTCCTGTTGGTGAATCAAAGTTGTTCATGCTTCCATTGAAATTTCGTTAAGATCTTGTGAAGCCGGAACGTTTTCGCTTTCCTAAATCGAACCTCTATTCGCTAAGTTCCTGTTGGTGAGTCACAGTTGTTCATGCTTCCATTGAAATTTCGTTAAGATCTTGTGAAGCCGGAACGTTTTCGCTTTCCTAAATCGAACCTCTATTCGCTAAGTTCCTGGTGGTAAGTCACAGTTGTTCATGCTTCCATTGAAATTTCGTTAAGATCTTGTGAAGCCGGAACGTTTTCGCTTTCCTAAATCGAACCTCTATTCGCTAAGTTCCTGTTGGTGAATCAAAGTTGTTCATGCTTCCATTGAAATTTCGTTAAGATCTTGTGAAGCCGGAACGTTTTCGCTTTCCTAAATCGAACCTCTATTCGCTAAGTTCCTGTTGGTGAGTCACAGTTGTTCATGCTTCCATTGAAATTTCGTAAGATCTTGTGAAGCCGGAACGTTTTCGCGTTCCTAAATAAACCTCTATTCGCTAAGTTCCTGTTGGTGAGTCACAGTTGTTCATGCTTCCATTGAAATTTCGTAAGAACTTGTGAAGCCGGAACGTTTTCGCGTTCCTAAATTGAACCTCTATTCGCTAAGTTCCTGTTGGTGAATCAAAGTTGTTCATGCTTCCATTGAAATTTCGTTAAGATCTTGTGAAGCCGGAACGTTTTCGCTTTCCTAAATCGAACCTCTATTCGCTAAGTTCCTGTTGGTGAATCAAAGTTGTTCATGCTTCCATTGAAATTTCGTTAAGATCTTGTGAAGCCGGAACGTTTTCGCTTTCCTAAATCGAACCTCTATTCGCTAAGTTCCTGTTGGTGAGTCACAGTTGTTCATGCTTCCATTGAAATTTCGTAAGATCTTGTGAAGCCGGAACGTTTTCGCGTTCCTAAATAAACCTCTATTCGCTAAGTTCCTGTTGGTGAGTCACAGTTGTTCATGCTTCCATTGAAATTTCGTAAGAACTTGTGAAGCCGGAACGTTTTCGCGTTCCTAAATTGAACCTCTATTCGCTAAGTTCCTGTTGGTGAGTCACAGTTGTTCATGCTTCCATTAAAATTTCGTTAAGATCTTGTGAAGCCGGAACGTTTTCGCGTTCCTAAATCGAACCTTTATTCGCTAAGTTCCTGTTGGTGAGTCACAGATGTTCATGCTTCCATTAAAATTTCGTTAAGATCTTGTGAAGCCGTAACGTTGTCGCGTTCCTAAATCGAACCTCAATTCGCTAAGTTCCTGTTGGTGAGTCACAGTTGTTCATGCTTCCATAGAAATTTCGTTAAGATCTTGTGAAGCCGGAACGTTTTCGATTTCCTAAATCGAACCTCTATTCGCTAAGTTCCTGTTGGTGAGTCACAGTTGTTCATACTTCCATTGAAATTTCGTTAAGATCTTGTGAAGCCGGAACGTTTTCGCTTTCCTAAATCGAACCTCTATTCGCTAAGTTCCTGTTGGTGAGTCACAGTTGTTCATGCTTCCATTGAAATTTCTTAAGATCTTGTGAAGCCGGAACGTTGTCGCGTTCCTAAATCGACCCTCTATTCGCTAAGTTCCTGTTGGTGAATCACAGTTGTTCATGCTTCCATTGAAATTTCGTAAGATCTTGTGAAGCCGGAACGTTTTCGCGTTCCTAAATTGAACCTCTATTCGCTAAGTTCCTGTTGGTGAGTCACAGTTGTTCATGCTTCCATTAAAATTTCGTTAAGATCTTGTGAAGCCGGAACGTTTTCGCGTTCCTAAATCGAACCTTTATTCGCTAAGTTCCTGTTGGTGAGTCACAGATGTTCATGCTTCCATTAAAATTTCGTTAAGATCTTGTGAAGCCGTAACGTTGTCGCGTTCCTAAATCGAACCTCTATTCGCTAAGTTCCTGTTGGTGAGTCACAGTTGTTCATGCTTCCATTGAAATTTCGTAAGATCTTGTGAAGCCGGAACGTTTTCGCTTTCCTAAATCGAACCTCTATTCGCTAAGTTCCTGTTGGTGAGTCACAGTTGTTCATGCTTCCATTGAAATTTCGTAAGATCTTGTGAAGCCGGAACGTTGTCGCGTTCCTAAATCGAACCTCTATTCGCTAAGTTCCTGTTGGTAAGTCACAGTTGTTCATGCTTCCATTGAAATTTCGTTAAGATCTTGTGAAGCCGTAACGTTTTCGCTTTCCTAAATCGAACCTCTATTCGCTAAGTTCCTGTCGGCAAGTCACAGTTGTTCAAGCTTCCATTGAAATTTCGTAAGATCTTGTGAAGCCGGAACGTTTTCGCTTTACTAAATCGAACCTCTATTCGCTAAGTTCCTATTGGTGAGTCACAGTTGTTCATGCTTCCATTGAAATTTCGTTAAGATCTTGTGAAGCCGGAACGATGTCGCGTTCCTAAATCGAACCTCTATTCGCTAAGTTCCTGTCGGCAATTCACAGTTGTTCATGCTTCCATTGAAATTTCGTTAAGATCTTGTGAAGCCGGAACGTTTTCGCTTTCCTAAATCGAACCTCTATTCGCTAAGTTCCTGTTGGTGAGTCACAGTTGTTCATGCTTCCATTGAAATTTCGTAAGATCTTGTGAAGCCGTAACGTTGTCGCGTTCCTAAATCGAACCTCTATTCGCTAAGTTCCTGTCGGCAAGTCACAGTTGTTCATGCTTCCATTGAAATTTCGTTAAGATCTTGTGAAGCCGGAACGTTTTCGCTTTCCTAAATCGAACCTCTATTCGCTAAGTTCCTGTCGGCAAGTCACAGTTGTTCATGCTTCCATTGAAATTTCGTTAAGATCTTGTGAAGCCGTAACGTTTTCGCGTTCCTAAATCGAACCTCTATTCGCTAAGTTCCTGCCGGCGAGTCACAGTTGTTCATGCTTCCATTGAAATTTCGTTAAGATCTTGTGAAGCCGGAACGTTGTCGCGTTCCTAAATCGAACCTCTAATCGCTAAGTTCCTGTTTGTGAGTCACAGTTGTTCATGCTTCCATTGAAATTTCGTTAAGATCTTGTGAAGCCGGAACGTTGTCGCGTTCCTAAATCGAACCTCTAATCGCTAAGTTCCTGTTTGTGAATCACAGTTGTTCATGCTTCCATTGAAATTTCAAAAATAAATAGTGCTTCCACTAAATACTAATTCAAACATAAATTACAAAATAAAGCATTATAATTAAAATTCTAAGCGCCCTCACTTTACTTTATAATTTATGTACTTCGTACTAAGTGTGTTTTTAATCGTATTTTATTATTTTTTTTAACAGTAATACCAAAAGCTAGGTATTAATTTCCAATAAACTTACGGAGAATTTCAAATATTTACTTTCACTACCTCAAAATATATCAATGTATATACTTAATCAAAGATCTGCATACAAGTTATATGAAAGTTAGTATTAAGTCTTGATGAAATCATTGAATAAAAGTTTATTTGATATAAGACTATAAAATTCGGAAAGATTTATTTGAAAGAACGAACAATAATCAAACAATTAAAATACGGGACGTTACCTTCATTACTGAGTCAGATAAAGACTATTTATTTTTTGGTGAGAATTTGCTGCTGTAAAATCTTAGAAAACCGTTCAAATTTTAATTTAATTTTAATTTGTTTTACGACTGTTTCATATCTATAGCGTACACTATTATTTTTAATACTTTTTAAGGACACGTTCTGTATACGTAGTAGTTTTTTTCGTTGTTGTTTAAAGGTTTAAAATCCTCTCGGTCATCATCTCCTTATGAAAAATATAGTCTTAGCCCTCAAGTACTCTCATACCGTCAGTGTCGAAGGAGAACATGAGTTGGACAAGAGAGACCTTATAGGTAATATTGAAGAGAGGGATCTCACCCAATAACAGCTAACAAGTGTAGATCCAGCTAGGTTCTGTCGGGATTACAAGTCGATACTTCACTATAGGTGAGCCTCTGAAATACAAAATCTGAATTCAATATTGTTAGGAATAATGTTTAGGAATAGTTAGGATTAGTTATTAGGAATTGTTAAGAATAGGTGTTAGGTACAATTATAAAAATCTATCAAAGAAGGCAGCCTATTATTCTGAAATATATCAGAAAGTTTCGCAATAGCTGAATTAAGACAAATATATAATTAACTAACTTGGCAAGGTATACGAGCTTTTTTCTAACTCAAGCATTGACAGGGCATGGATGTTTCCGGGCATACGTTCATCGATTTAGAAATCAGAAAATCCCAGCTGTCTTGATTGCGGAGCGGAATAAGACACGGCAGAGCATGCGATCTTTTACTGCAGCGGGGGGAGTCAGGAGAGGGAAGAGCTATCAACACAGCTTGGTTCACCTATTATCCCGACTAATATGATAGATATTATGATTGAGGATGAGGTAAAATGGAAGGCAATAGAGAGTTTCATTCATAGAATTATGGGCAAACGAGGAAAACAGCTAAGGTGAGCTGAGATAGAGCTCCAGGTTCGGTGTTCGACCAACCGATCGATGGGATGGTGGATGACCCTGGGGGGTAGTTAATTATTCTCTGCGAAGTAATGTCGCAAGATGGTCCCGCAGATGAGGAAGAAGATGTGGAAGGTTTTGGTTTTACCGGGGTAGGAAGGCCGCCCACTACCTTCAGTCCCCGGTCCATAGGTCATAAAGATTTCGCCTATTTTCCTTCCAAAAAAAACTTGGCAAGGTATATAAACCCACATTGACCTAAAAAAGAGGTCAGTCATTATTCAAGAGACCAACAGTGACAACTGGAGGCTCTGCTCGTTGGTTGATTAAGAGTATTGGTCGGAACTATCAACTGGATTCATTAGAGTCAGCTTTGGGAACATTACGGTCAAAAACATGGTAGCCAGTACTTGCAGAAATAGAGATGAGCAAACCGATAGTATATTCTTAAATGAAAGAGATAAAAGAACGTAAACTCATTCGAATTTTTAAATATTTCACAATAATATTTAGCTTGCTCTACCTTGGGACTGATAGTTTAAAATAAAGGGGATAAGATTCATAATATATATATTATTTTATAATATATAAAGGGGATAATATCATTTATATATTTCATAAAATTATAAAGAAACCGAACCGCTGATTGCTATATGTATTTTATTCAACCATAAATCGCTCAATCATAAATAAATAATTTTCATAGTAATAAATGATTTATAACTATACTTATCTATTTCCGAAGTTGTTCCTTTTTAAAAGAAATCAAACGACGAAGAGGCGGGGTACTAAGCATCTTTGGAAACATCTTTACATGAACGTTTTTCATTACTTTTACTACTGAAACACATCCAAAGTTTCTCTGTTTCTACGTGAATGTTGAGGTGAAATAAAAACAGTCCTATGAAAGTCCCAGACAGTGTGACGATTGCATTTCATGCTGCACGCGCTTAGGAATAATTTAAACCCTGACTTTACGAATCAATAGACTTTCACTTCCAAGCTATGTAGACTTGCCAAGGTTTCATGGCATTAATAAACCAAATGATACGGGAAAAGCATTCGTGAATACGAAAATTTTACGTACGAAGCGAACAATTTTGATTATTAGTAACATTGATTACTTCTTTTTGAAGTTTTTTCTGAAGTCCCTGTAATGTTGCCACGTTTGTAGTGGTCATGTTTGTATTATCCTTTTGTTACTTTTGTTGATCTACACAAATGTTTTCATTAGATTTATCCGACAAATAAACCAATAAAACTTCGTCTTTCATATGTTTTGGTTTAACATTTTCAACTCTGCACCATTCAGAAAACTTACTATATTCCTCTTCAAATCTATAGCGATATTTCTCTGGTAGTAGGTTTAGTGATGTATCTGAATAGTTTTTATCTGCTATGTTAGAATTTACTGTAGTCATTTTCAAACACGTAAATAAAAGAGTTAAATTTAGCTATTTATTCAATTGTTAATTATTTAAGATCAGATAATTTCAAACGCACAAATGCATTGGAAAGAAACATTACTGCTCCTGGTGGGCAAACTCGAAACTAAATTAGACCATCGGAAAGTGAGCTGATCGTTTTCCTCCTTGTTGGTTGTAAAATTTGAGATTGGGAAACGACCACTTTCGTTGCTCTCAGCTGTTATCGAAAACAGCTGCTTTCGGTGCAGTTTGACGAAAAAGGGTTTTCTCGATACCAATATGCGAACAATATTACGATCTTATTCTTCACCATTTTCTGAACAAAATATTGTATTTTAGTTCCTTTGAAATAACGGGTAGATATTTTACAGTATTGCAAACTAACCATGAAAAGCGATGAATTTCGATGTCTCAAACTGAACGGGGTTTTGACGGTGTACTTTTCCACTTAAATCGCGTTAACCTTCAAACGGATTGGCCAATGTCTATAAAACAATGAATTTCGATGTAAAGCATTTCAATTATTTTACGTAGTAAAAAATTTCAGGTTTATAGATGTTCTCTATAAATATTATAAGAGATTGAATTTGTCAAACATTGAAAATCTGCCTGGTTGTGGCGCGAAACCATATCTTGTGGCACCTAAAAAATATTTTATTTTCTCCGATTACTACCAATCTTGTGCTATATTAAAATATTTGCAAAAATAGATACTTTATGAGAATTTGAGACGATATCAACGTGCAACTCGACTTTTTATGGGCTTAAAATTGTGGAAAGACTCTACTTTTGGCGACAGTAAAAATGTTTTTCGTAATTCAACAATCAATATATTATTGAGACGAATTATTATTATTGATTTCAATCTTCACCATTTTCCGAGAAAAATGCTACATTTTTGTATTCATAAAATGACGAGCACAGGCTTTAGAGCTTTACAAACCACTTCAT
The DNA here is from genome assembly GCA_963513935.1 of Aphrophora alni. NCBI lineage: Eukaryota > Metazoa > Arthropoda > Insecta > Hemiptera > Aphrophoridae > Aphrophora > Aphrophora alni. The sequence continues at coordinate 21,997,207 of OY740776.1, read as the reverse complement.
GAAAAGCCATGATTTTCGACTGTCTCTCGGTATCACTTTAAACAGCGATAAGTTTTAGGTGCATGGACTGATTTCAGTCAAGCAACGAATTTTAATGGTGTCTGTTTAAAAATATTTTGTGGAGAAATTTAACATCTATACTTGTTTTTATAAATGTTATAAGAGATTGTATTGGTCATAGTGTGACATTCTATCTTTAAAAAACATATATTTGTAGATTTAATGTAATCCTGTGGACTTTCTGAAAAGTTCAGGTGTTAAATTCAGTATTGTGAACAGAATTGCAAGTAGTCTGCCAGTGTTTAAAACTGTTTAAAAATATCGTCGCTGATCTAAGTTTATAAAAAGAGGAGACTCTAAAGATTCATTTCCATGTAAAAGCACAATATGATAGTTATTTTATTAAATACAATTTTTTAATAAACGCTTGCGTTTTTTCGCAGATAACTTTTGTTAAAACTCTTTTAATTTTCTCGACTATATTTTCCTAGATATTGTTATACAGTAATAAACTGGGAATATATTAGGTTTATTAGCGAGGTTGCATTGTTGAACGTAATGCAAACAGCTGATTTAAACTAGGCCTACTTTCATAAACGGATATTACTTGAGGTTAGCGCACTGCCAATCTGTAGAGGGGAAGCACATTGAACTTTTATTGTAGACTTGTATGCTTTAAAAGTTTATTGTATTATCAATGTATGATCGAAAACATTTTTTTAAGTTTTTAAATTAAATATTTTAACATTTTAAGTGAATAACGGTTGACATTTAGTTTGTCGTTGTGTTTAGCGATGTTGATACAATGGATACTCGCATTACTCGGTTTCAAATGATTTCAATACTCGTATTATTATTTCGATATCGAGTATCTGCGCAGAATGATTTTGCGCATCGGATTCGAACTCAGCTTTACCAATCAGATCGTTTAAGATAAAACTACACTTTTGCGTTCTATCTGTTAGACTGATCCACCAAGTATTTTTTTTTTTTTTTAAACAATATGTGATTGACACTTGTAATACGTGTCAATCCGAAATTGAATGTTAAACTCTTACATATAGAAAATAAAAGCAATAGATTAAATAATTTAGAATGTTTAGAAATAAATAGATCTATTTCACTTAGGCCTATTCTCAACTTAAATGACCAAATTGTATTAAATTCGTCACCTCTTTTAAAACCCATCCGTACCATAGTTCATCAACCTTTATCTACCTGCTAGGTCACCCCCTACCTTTCCCGATTTCTCTATTGTATTTCAGTTTCCTGTACTTATGTTTTGAATAGTTGTCTATACCTGTAAATTATCAGTAGCCCGTCGATGCCGCGAGGCGAAACAATTGTAGCTCATTATACTATAATATTTGAAACTTTAAGCTTTTGCTTTATTTTATCCTTGTAATACGTAATTAAATGTTATCCTACCTCGACACAAATTCAGTAATTTAACGTTAGTACAATTATTACCAACATTAATAATTTAGTTGTTATTTAAAATAAGTCAATTTACTATATTTTTTATAAAGATGGTAACCTATTAATATTTTTATTTAAATATAAATAATAATAATTAAATAATAATTAAATTTACTTTTTGTTAATGTGGAAATAAATGAATATTATTATGTTAAATTGAAATTGTTACCCAATCTAAATCATTTTAACTCAAAATCGTAATGTTTATTAATGTGTAGTGAAAAATCAGTTTAGAAACTAATATAACCAAAGTAGAAACACCGAGCATTTTGTTTGGAATTGACACAACATTAACGAATATCGTTGTCCGAGGATTTTATTTCGAATTCATACTCGCACATTACCTCCTCCTTGTTCCTAGTTACGAGGATTTCGACCGAATATTTTAATACGAAACCGAGGATTTTAAAACTGGGAATGCTCCGAGGATTTTGATACTCGGATTCACCGAGTATTTTAATTCGAACTCACACATCACTAGTTGTGTTGTTAATTATTAGTTATTGTTTATTACTACTTTATTACAACTGTTTGAAGTTCTTTATTGGATGTATTATGTAAGAAAAACACAATAGAAAAGTTTCTATTCCGCATTTTACCCCGTTTTTCCGCGATTTTTCCGTCATTTCAACTTTGAATGCTTATAACTCAAAAATGAAGAAATTTATCGAATAACTATTTTCACCATCGTTTTTCGTGTCAAATTTTACATGAAAATCATGTATCACATGTCCACCTTCCTATTTAAAAAATATAATTTGATGGAATATTGCGGACAAAAATTTCAAACCTACAAAAAAGTCTAAATCTTAAGCTATGAAGATCCACATTTGTTTCTGCTTTCAGGTACCTCTCAGTTATACCGTATAAAGCTGTTTTCATACATGCAAATCACCCTGTAACTACACACAGTAAAACAAATACAATCACACTTGATTAAATAATACCAATAGGACATAAAATATAAAAATAACAAAGCAATTATTGAACATATTGAGCGCACTGTTCACACCGTTCAGGAACGAAATTCATTCACCTCAACAACAAATATTTCAATTTTTAAACTGTCTACATCTTTTATAGACTTAGGAAGTCCATTATATAGATCATGTTTTTGTTATAGATATTTAAACTAAGCTGATCGTATCTGAAATCCTTCTTCTTGTGTCATAAAAATAAAAATCACTTTTATGAGATGTATGGCTATTAAATCGACAATAATACTGTACTTCAAGTTAGTGTTACTATATTGAAATCCTTAAAAGCGTAAAGACATGCGTGACTTTATATGCCTTGGTTAAAAAAAAAATTAAAGTCTTTTTCTGTAAGGCAAAACTTTCGTATACTAAATTTAGATTGGAGTATCTTAATAATTACTTAATTTAAATTGGAGTATCTTAATAAACACTTAATTTAAATTGGAGTATCTTAATAAGTACTTAATTTAAATTGGAGTATCTTAATAAGTACTTAATTTAAATTGGAGTATCTTAATAAGTACTTAATTTAGTTGGGGTATCTTATTAAGTACTTAATTTAAATTGGAGTGTCTTAATAAGTACTTAATTTAAATTGGAGTATCTTAATAAGTACTTAATTTAAATTTAAGTATCTTAATAAGTACTTAATTTAGTTGGGGTATCTTATTAAGTACTTAATTTAAATTGGAGTATCTTAATAAGTGCTTAATTTAAATTTGAGTATCTTAAAAGTGCTTAATTTAATATGGAGTATCTTAATAAGTGCTTAATTTAAATTGGAGTATCTAAATAAGAACTTAATTTAAATTGGAGTATCTTAATAAGTACTTAATTAAAATTGGAGTATCTTAATAAATACTTAATTAAAATGGGAGTATCTTAATAAGTGCTTGATTTAAATTTTAGTATCTTAATAAGTGCTTAATTTAAATTGGAGTATCTTAAAAGTGCTTAATTTAAATTGGAGTATCTTAATAAGTGCTTAATTTAAATTGATGTATCTTAATAAGTGCTTAATTTAAATTTTAGTATCTTAATAAGTGCTTAATTTAAATTGGAGTATCTTAAAAGTGCTTAATTTAAATTTTAGTATCTTAAAAAATACTTAATTAAAATTGGAGTATCTTAATAAGTGCTTAATTTAAATTGGAGTATCTTAATAAGTGCTTAATTTAAATTGGAGTATCTTATTATATACTTAATTTAAATTGGAGTATCTTAAAAGTGCTTAATTTAAATTCGAGTATCTTAATAAGTGCCTAATTTAAATTGGAATATCTAAATAAGAACTTAATTAAAATTGGAGTATCTTAATAAATACTTAATTAAAATGGGGGTATCTTAATAAATGCTTAATTTAAATTTTAGTATCTTAATAAGTGCTTAATTTAAATTGGAGTATCTTAAAAGTGCTTAATTTAAATTGGAGTATCTTAATAAGTGCTTAATTTAAATTGGAGTATCTTAATAAGTGCTTAATTTAAATTGATGTATCTTAATAAGTGCTTAATTTAAATTGGAGTATCTTAAAAGTGCTTAATTTAAATTGGAGTATCTTAATAAGTGCTTAATTTAAATTGGAGTATCTTAATAAGAACTTAATTTAAATTGGAGTATCTTAATAAGTACTTAATTTAAATTAGAGTATCTTAATAAGTACTTAATTTAAATTGGAGTATATTAGTAAGTACTTAATTTAAATTGGAGTACCTTAATAAGTACTCATTTAAATTGGAGTATCTTAATAAGTCTTAATTTAAATTGGAGTATCTTAATAAGTACTTAATTTAAATTGGAGTATCTTAATGAGTACTTAATTTAAATTGGAGTATATTAGTAAGAACTTAGTTTAAATTGAAGTATATTAATAAATACTTTAATAATACACGATAGTTACAATATTTGGAAAAACTTCTGAGTAAAAAGACTCCGGAAGTTATGAAAGACAAACATTATTTGTATGATTTTCTCAAGATAGTCCACTGTCTATAATTAAACCCGAATATATATATATATATATATATATATAGAGAGAGAGATTTGATTTGATTTGATTTGATTTGCCTTTATTTATTAGCGAGAGAGAGAGAGGGAGAGAGAGAGAGAGAGAGAGAGAGAGAGAGAGAGAGAGAGAGAGAGAGAGAGAGAGAGAGAGAGAGAGAGAGAGAGAGAGAGAGAGAGAGAGAGAGAGAGAGACCATGACAGCTCACTGTAGCGAGTACGGCCTGGACAATCCCGAAGGACTTAGCCGGATCTACTTCTTTGTTCAAGTAGTTTTCAATTAGATTCATTTCTTTCATCTTTCCTATCAAGTCCTTTGACCAACTCTTGATCTCCTCATATCCTGACGCTATTACAATATAATGGACTAGAGGTATTTTTATCATCCTTACTTTTTATTTTTTTTACATAGCGATAACGACCGAAGTTTTTCGCCTTCAAAAAACAAGGAAAAAATCCTGTTTAAATATAGAGAGTGAGTCTGATAAGGTGTTCACAATATATAACGCGAGAACGGTTGGAGTTACAACAAGTAAACAAAATGTATCTCCCCTAAATACATTAATAGTTTCCTTTTATATACTGAGTGTGCCATAACTGAAGTTCTCAGGTTCAAATCTCAAATTACGTTTAAAATAAGATACAACATAACACACCTCCATAAATTTTCGAATTACGAGCATATTAAGTTTTTCAAAATATTGATATTAATGGGGTTCAGACAATTTTATAAATTATGGTCATGTGGAATATCATTTTAAAGAAAATTCACCGCAGATGAAGAATTGGCCATTCAATTATTTTATTTTTAAAATTGTAGACATTGTGTTTTGTAAAAACATGTTTTTGGTTCACCATTTTAAAACAGATAAATATTTTTAAAACAAAATTTTCATCGAAAAGTTTCTTTTTACAAGACCTTTATAATGAGATATCATCCACCATATTGTCACATTCTAAAGTTATTGTCAAAAATAAATAACTTTAAAAAACTTCTTTTTTTTCTGTCGCCATTTTGAAACTGTCAGAGATATTACAAAACTTTACATTAAAGAAATTTTTGTTTTAAAAAGTCTTCAAATTGATGTGCAACATGGCATAGCTTGTTACTAAATAATTTTGACTTAGAGCTATTTTTAATTGTCTAATATTTGATTATTTTTAAAATTTGAAAAAAATATAACTCATATTTTTGCAAGGGTATGTTTTTAGCTAGACTTTGATATAAATTTAATTTTTGTCGTATGTACAGGGTAACTACAATAAAATAAACAGTAAAAACCAAATTTGAAACATTTTGGGGAACCCTGTGCATACTGATAAGACTATTGTAAAAGTTTTTACTCCAAAATGACGAGGGTTTAGAGACCTTCAAAATGAGATATCTGACGACATATGTTTGAAAATTTTGAGATTTGAACCCGGGAACTCTAGTTTTGCCACACTCTGTACATAAAATTAAATGCAACTATTTTAAATGGTACCCTGCATGCATTTTGTTTACTTGTTGCACCTCAAACTGTTCTCATGATATACATTGTGGACACCTTATCAAACTTACTCTGCATGAATATTTCGCAAATGTGATAATGTGTTTTACGTAAAGTTTATGCTTTGTTTCTACAAACATGATATTCCAATTAACAGTTTATTGTACTTATATAAAATATCTTGTTTAAAATTTAATCCAAAATCAAAGTTTCAGCTGAATATGGTGAAAATTAGTAGGTGTTTCTCTTTCTCTCCCTCCGATATCGAACTAAGTTCAGTAATGTTGAAATATTCATTTATGTAAAATTTCATCCTGCTTGAATTTTGAGTGAACTCCAGTTATTTATATCTTTTGAAACAAAAAAATTACTTTTATATTTTTTCATTTCTAAATAATTTACGAGTGTAAATTGAGCTAGATCAGTACTAGTGACGTCACAAGGAACACGTGGAAACTAATGAAAACACCATAATACACTATATACTACAACACCCATGAGCTCTACACTAATTGTAAAACAGGGAGTACGTACTAACGCCGTAGGGACGTTTGTTATATTTTATGTTTACTCAACTTGTTAAAATTTTCTTTTACCAAATAGTAAAGATTTTTTTTTTTAATGTGTAACTAATAAATAAGAACGATATTTTACACCTTTTTCCTATCCATCACGTGACTTCGTTTACGCTTCTGACGCGTTTCGGAGTATCTGCTCCATCTTCAGAGTCGTCGCTCTACTGAAGTCGTCAATAGATTATTATTAGTATTTGTATTAATAATCATGTGTTGACGATCTGAAAAGAATGTGGATGAAATTGTTATTTCATTCAGTGACTTGGATACCAAAAGGAAAAATTAATTTTGAAATAAATAAGAATAGAACAGATTGGAAAAGAACTAACCCAGGTTTTGATTGTCCACCCCCTGAGGTTGAGTTTCGGAACCACTTCCTCGCCCAAAGTTAATCCGGAGTCTTAGAATCCATGGTATACATACAGGCGTGGTATGTTCACTCTGGCAGGTGGACAGGCAATAAAGAGATCCAACAAACTCTCACAATGCCTCCTGTTATCTGCGCATGTATCAACCATTAATTCAATAACTGAAAAAAGTTTTATGACTCAATTAAAAATATTGAAAAATTCTATCATATAAACAAAAAAGATGAAAGGATTCCAGGTATTTTACTAAAGGGGGTGTGGCGTTGTCTCATACTTGGAACCGGTTTAAAAACCGATGTCTAGTTTTTGCCGATATATTCGTTTTGAGTTATCATAAGTCCTAAACTATATATATTGTTAAAATAACGTGTGTCTGTAATTTATCTGTCAGTTTGTGCAGTGCTTTTACAGCCTAAACACGTAGATTGATTTTAAGGGAAATAAGTATCTGTGTGTATTTTGGACATACCCGGAGATTTGAATTTCGTCAAAAAAGAACGATTTTAATCAAATACAATTTACGTTGAGGACGTGTTTACAGATAAACTAAGCAAATTTAGGCTCTTGTTTAAATATTGTGACTCTTTAGAGTCACAGTTACACGTTGCAGTTCAGGTCTAGATTGCAACCTTGATTGCCGATCGTGGTTGGAATACAACAGCGTGTAACAAGGACTTTAGTAATAATCTCCTTGCTGTCGATTTGTGATTAACAACGCAACGTGTGTAGTGTTCTTTCCCATCTGGTGAGAAGAAAGCATATGACGTAGACAGAGAAAGTAAAATTTGATGTCCTGGAATGTGTAGTGTTCTTTCCCATCTTATGAGAAGAAAGCATATGACGTAGACAGAGAAAGTAAAATTTGATGTCCTGGAATGTGTAGTGTTCTCTCCCATCTGATGAGAAGACAGCATATGACGTAGACAGAGAAAGTAAAATTTGATGTCCTGGAATGTGTAGTGTTCTCTCCCATCTGATGAGAAGAAAGCATATGACGTAGACAGAGAAAGTAAAATTTGATGTCCTGGAATGTGTAGTGTTCTCTCCCATCTGATGAGAAGACAGCATATGACGTAGACAGAGAAAATAAAATTTGATGTCCTGGAATGTGTAGTGTTCTCTCCCATCTGATGAGAAGACAGCATATGACGTAGACAGAGAAAATAAAATTTGATGTCCTGGAATGTGTAGTGTTCTCTCCCATCTGATGAGAAGAAAGCATATGACGTAGACAGAGAAAGTAAAATTTGATGTCCTGGAATGTGTAGTGTTCTCTCCCATCTGATGAGAAGACAGCATATGACGTAGACAGAGAAAATAAAATTTGATGTCCTGGAATGTGTAGTGTTCTCTCCCATCTGATGAGAAGACAGCATATGACGTAGACAGAGAAAATAAAATTTGATGTCCTGGAATGTGTAGTGTTCTTTCCCATCTGATGAGAAGAAAGCATATGACGTAGACAGAGAAAGTAAAATTTGATGTCCTGGAATGTGTAGTGTTCTCTCCCATCTGATGAGAAGAAAGCATATGACGTAGACAGAGAAAGTAAAATTTGATGTCCTGGAATGTGTAGTGTTCTCTCCCATCTGATGAGAAGACAGCATATGACGTAGACAGAGAAAATAAAATTTGATGTCCTGGAATGTGTAGTGTTCTCTCCCATCTGATGAGAAGACAGCATATGACGTAGACAGAGAAAATAAAATTTGATGTCCTGGAATGTGTAGTGTTCTCTCCCATCTGATGAGAAGAAAGCATATGACGTAGACAGAGAAAGTAAAATTTGATGTCCTGGAATGTGTAGTGTTCTCTCCCATCTGATGAGAAGACAGCATATGACGTAGACAGAGAAAATAAAATTTGATGTCCTGGAATGTGTAGTGTTCTCTCCCATCTGATGAGAAGACAGCATATGACGTAGACAGAGAAAATAAAATTTGATGTCCTGGAATGTGTAGTGTTCTTCCCCATCTGATGAGAAGAAAGCATATGACGTAGACAGAGAAAATAAAATATGATGTCCTGGAACAATGTGACTGTACTGTATCGAGTCCCTCGAATTATTTAATTGAGAAGATTTTCTAAATTATTACGTAAGGTTAGGTTTTGGATGTGGGCGTTCCCGACATTCTCGGGAAGGCCTATTAATGTGTTGCACCGCGGAATTACACATATTTAAATAGGTGAGATCCAAATTGGTTTATAGCATTGAGCATCCATATTACAAGTAGAGTCTAGTGCAGTTACTTTTTATAATTCAATTATTACAATAAACTATTTAAGAACTGGTTACATAGGGTGGTGGTTGGTCCGTAGGGGTGGGGGAATTTAGACCTCGTAGGTAATATTTAAGCACGTTTTCTCTGGTTAACCATACATAGGATGTCTCAATCTCTGTTATAAAATATTTAATTTGACTCCAAGGAACCATAAAGTTTTGTAATACTTATTTCCTTTGAAAAACAGCGTCCATAGTTTATGTTCACTTTTGATTGACAACTATATCTTGTGAGTTATTGATGAGAACTGGAAATCACATGTCCGTTATTTTTACAATAACCTTAATGTAGCGTGCTTTGCACAACGTGAAATATCAAGAAATTGCAATTTTAGCAGAATTAAGACGACATATTATGCCTACGTTTACTCAAACCTCTGTTACGGTTTAGCAATATAGGATAATTCTGTAGAATCCATAACACTTTTTCGTATTAAAAAAATAGAATAATTTGTAATTTAAAATATAGAGATTCATTGAAAAGTGTATAATGTAAAAAAAAAAAAAAAAAAAGTTATACCTTGACCTTTATTATATTCTGAATGTTTTGCTATTAAAAACCAACCAGAGTGATGTCGCGTCAGCACCAAGGGTATTACTTATAGTGGCAAATATTCCAATACCCACTTCATTGACTAAAAATATATGAACATTGTGTGTGCTACTCGGGTCTGACATTTGTACAATGGACTGCCTCAGTATTTGAAATAAATTAATTCTTTTAGTAACTTTAAAAATAACTTAAAATATTACTTCACTAAACGGGCATTTTACTGGTGGAAGAATACTGAAACTATAGACTATATTTTAAGATGTATCCTTACTGTTGTTGTTTTGTTACTTATTTAAGTATCTGTGTAATGTGTTTTATTTAATGGTGTATCTTAAGAAAGAGAACTTCTCTCTTTGCATGATAATTAGAATGACAATTCTTATGTGTATTGTTTTTGTATACCAAACAAGAAAATAATAAATAAACTGATAAATTTGGTGACTAATATTTAACTTTACTTTGCATTAGGTTTCAGGGAAGGGTGAGTTAGACAGTTTGCGTTATGTTTTTGCAACTATTATTTTTGTGTCACCGTACTTATCCTACAAAATTTAGTATTATTCTCAATTCTGAAAGTTTATGGTTTTTTGCATATAAAATTTATGTACTTATATCAATCTGTTTACCAGGTCTGTATTGTTGCTGTGTTTAAATTGAAAACAACAAGTCTTCTAGCTTAGGTAAGTTTACTACACATATATTTTTAATGTTTTCAAATTGAGTTATATCCTACAAATTTTCTCACTAATAAAATCTACATAGTCACTGAAAATTTTAAGAACATCTGTAGGAAAATTTCTGGATTCCCTGCTTTTCAGATGCTAAATATTGTTGTAAATCAGGAATTATTACACCAATTTCAAAATAGTTTTCAGTTCCAATTAGCATTTTTTTATCATTAAAAAACAAACCATGTTGTTAATGAAGAGTTTTGTAACCGATAGGCGTAGATTTGGTTGGGATTAGCTGCTTAACGACTGTAATTAAATTGACTGTATGTTGTTTGGATGCTCCGTGGTCGACAATATTCCCATTATTCAACCTCCCAGCTTCGCACGCCGCATCCCGCTCCTATATTGCGGGTTTGTCTCACCTAACCAGCCATTTTTGACGAATTTTAAATTAACTTATTTATAAGTAAATAACGTAATTTAATATTAACAATTTAGACTTACGCGGAATAGAGAAAGTCTATAGGATTGGATAAGTGGTTAGACCAAAAGCCTATTTGGCCATTTTGATATCACTACTACATATTAATTTAATAATTACGGAGTAGTATGATACCCAAAACCCCAAGAGTCGTCCGACGTTTCCCGAAAAAACTAGACTACTCTGAAGGATGCACAGCGTTTTGCTTCAGAGGGAACAATTGGGGTGTGGTGGGAGACATTGTCTTATCAATATCCATCGGCGGAGCCCCTTACAACCAAAGGTAGGCAACTCATCTCACCTTAAAGTAAAGTAAGGGAGAAGATGTTAGATATGAATTCAGTCATTACAATTTTAAGAAATGCGTTGAATATTTTGCTTTTCTTATATTTCGGGGGGGGGGGGACTACTACATCAATTTTAATAAACGTATAATAAAAGATAACAATTTAACGTACCTATATAGGAAAGAAATCTGTATGAAAATCAGACTAGCGGTTTTTGAGTTATAAGCGTAGACCGACAGAATATCAGAGAACATGAGCTTTATATAAATAGAAATAAATTGCATTGCGTCACAAAAATACACGAATATCCATTGTCCCTAATGGCAATCCCTAGGAACGTAGCTAGATATACACATTTTTTAAATCCCACTCTTATCAGGTATCTCTTGTTCTTTTCCAACCCTGGCGTTATTACAGCATTCGAGTTCGAGAGAGTCTTTATTTTTTTATTTTCGTCCTTTTTACGTACCCAGTCTACGCGATAAAGGATACATTTCGTAATCTTCAATAATTTCAATTTTCGTTCTTTTGACTGTTTTTCATGGTCTTAGGAAACTGAAATAGTTATTTGTGCAACTAGTGAGCAAAGTGGCACTTTTTTAAACGAGAGAAAAATGTTGACGCACGAGGCTTGCCGAGTGCGTCAATTTTGTCGAATTGCACATTATACTTTGTCTACAGTTGTTATTTTGTGACAAATAAAAAACATACTTCAGCAGTAACACAATTTAATAAAAGATTAATTTAATACAATAGTGTTCAAACAAACAATCAATTACAATTCGATCTTTAGTAACAGCATTTTTCTTATTTTTCAGATTATTTTAAAATCTGAACTGTCCATATTTTAAAACTGATTACACAAAATATAGCAGTAGTGCTAAACAACACATCAACACTGAGTAGAAGTTCTCACGTCAAAACTGAGGTTATTTATGAATATTACAAGTAACGTAGGTGTATTGTTGAGGAAACGGGATTGCCAACTTCAAAACTCGGCAAACGAAAAATACTCTACGTGTACATACACTGTCAATCATCTTCATGAATAATTACTTCCTTTTTCAACTTTAAAACGTTGTTTTGTTGTTTATTTATGTTATTTTACATGTAAAAATTAATCTAACCTACATAAGTAATATTTCCTGTATATTATAAATCAATTCAAATAAACTTAACCCAAATTTCGTTTTGTTCGGTTGCCATTCGGAGTGAGCAAAGTAGTGGGCAAAGTGAAACTGTTGAGAAATCAGGTGTTTTGCAAACTAATTTAAATGAACAAAATGCCACTTTGCAACTGTAGACAAAAGTGTTTTTCGACGTCATTTGTACGTAAGCACGATAGCGCTATGAAATGAAAGATAAGAACATGAAATTTGGCACTTTGTGCTCCTTTACAGAACCCTATTGAAAATCATATGGAGGCCATTTTAAAACAGTTTTTATTTTTCATACCTCGTGTGTTATTCAACTTATAAGATACAAATTTGTAGATTTCAATTCTGCATTTAATGGTATCAACTCAAATGACACTGACACGAACGAAGCTATCATTGACTTACCAATACAGTTAAACATTGCATACAAGCCGCACGAAATCAAATTTTGGGTTTTAATTAGAGGATCTGCTTGTATCTCATTGTACTATAGGGACGGGTAAGTACCACGATGGTCCTTATCAAGTTGTTTTATTAGTTGATGATGACAAACAATTTTTTTTCTTTTAAACAGCAATGAAAAAAAAATATTGCGCCTGTAATCAGTCTTTCATTTATGGACAAGAAAAAGAAATTAAAAGTACACATAGCGTTCCGTGAAATTGGATGTGTATTAAATAAGCAGACAGGACGCGACGTTAAATAAGTCCGACATTTAGTCAAGGAAACCATAAAACATAAAAAGCTTTTTGTGGTTGCTTAACGATTATTAGCGTGGACGTGGGGGACAAGAGGGAAGGGGGTGGAGGATTTGTTAAAGTTCAACATGCACGGTAAATAATGTCAACCAAATATAGCATTGGTAAGAATGTCATTGGATCTTGTCCAATAACTGCGAGGAATTACGGTTGGATATCAATTATTGGGTTGAGTTTTATTAATCTGACGCTGGGTTCGATATTTAACAACCTGAATAGATATATTTGTTTTCTTTTAAGTGTGTATAGGGGGGCAGAAAAGCTCGGCTAAGTGGGAAAAATATTTGGATTAAATTTTTTGCATAACCTTCGTTGGGGCTTTCTTTACGCAAAACAGGTTGCCAGGTGGCGATGTGGTTACAATTTGTTTAAACAAATTCCAAAATTAAAATTTTGACCCCCCCCCCCATAATTCTATGAACCGTTATGAACAAAAAAAAGTATCTTGGTAATTTTTTGCTAAAATTGATAGTTTTCGAAATAAAAATTATTAAATGTCCAAAAATAAACGTGGAAACTGCCTTTTTCCACGCTTAAAAACCATGTAGAACAAAAAATCTCGAACACAAGATCTCACAAAAACTACGTTTATTCAATCAAACGCGTTTCAACGACAAAGTCGCCATCCTCAGTGAATAGATGAGCTACAATAACAAAACTGAGAATGGCGACTTTGTCGTTGAAACGCGTTTGATTGAATAAACGTAGATTTGTGAGATCTTGTGTTCGAGTTTTTTAGTTCTACACAATATTATCTCACAAGTCAAGCTCAATATTTATTTATATCTTAAAAACCATCAATTGGATGTTGCCAAAGTAATGTTTGAACATTATCTCAATTATATCCAGATGAGGTATTTGGCATTTTCCCTTACGTTACATTAAGGTACTGTTGAAAAAGAGATGATATTTTTTGCGCTAACAAATAATAACGCAATGAAACTAAATAAATAACCCTGTCATACTCAGCGCAAGCATGAACATGCTATGAGTAGTTTCACTGCATGTTACAGTTTGCTGTATTAAAACTAATAAGCAATATGTATTTTTCAGTGTTATAATATTAACAAACGAAAAATTACAAACACGGTTATTAAAAATGATATCAAAGATCAGAGCTTTCTTAGCGAATTACCAAGTACAAAGTATATGATCGTCAAGGCCGTATTCAGTGCGTCGCCCTGACTGGAGAGGAGAAAGAGAGCGGCCGTATACAGTGCGTCGCCCTGACTGGAGAGGAGAAAGAGAGCGGCCGTATACAGTGCGTCGCCCTGACTAGAGAGGAGAAAGAGAGCGGCCGTATACAGTGCGTCGCCCTGACTGGAGAGGAGAAAGAGAGCGGCCGTATACAGTGCGTCGCCCAGACTCGAGAAGAGAAAGAGAGCGGCCGTATACACTGCGTCGCCTAGACTCGAGAGGAGAAAGAGAGCGGCCGTATACAGTGCGTCACCCAGACTGGAGAGGAGAAAGAGAGCGGCCGTATACAGTGCGTCGCCCTAACTGGAGAGGAGAAAGAGAGCGTACGATCGCGTTATAGCGCTATTAAATATTGAAAAACAAAAGCTTAAGAATAAAAAAATGACAAATAACTCTTCGGCTTATAGGGGATATTAAAAGATTACTTAAGAACTTTCACAACCTCTGAATTTGTGGATATTTGAGTGTTGGATGGCAGTTTTCCCGTTTTTGTGACATTAAATAATTTTTATCACGAAAACTATCAACTTTATCAAAAATTTACCCGTAAACTTTTTGGTTCAAAATCGTCCACAAAAAATTATTCCGGGACAAAATATTAAATTTTGTAAGTATTTAAACAAATTGTAACCAGTTCACCACCTAAAGGGAGCCCCAACAAAGGTTATTATGCAAAAGAATTCTATCCAAATATTTTTCGACTTAGCCGAGCTTTTCACCTCCTCTAATATACTATGGGCTGGATTATAATATAGAGTACAGGTGTAGGGATTTGGAGGGAACCTAGATTAATCTACACCTTTTGTTTTATAAAGTCTTGTGTTAAATCACTTTCTTGCATTTTTGTCTATCAGCTCTCACTTCACCAAAACTTTTTCTTTTCCAATTCTGACGCTATAGAGTATTCCGAAGCTAGGAGTCTTTATGTTCTTCACTTACACAGTATACGAAGTATCTGATAAGTTTTGTAATCGTAACCAAAAATACTGATCTACCTTAATGGCTTCAGGAAACCGTCCAGCATTGTCGTTTGTACGATAGCGGCCACAAGAAGTAAGATAGAATATGAAATTTGGTACATTGTGCTTATAGAACCCTGTAGAACTTCATAAAAATTGAATTGGAAATCTCAAAATGGCGGCCATTTTAAATATTTTTTTGGTTAATATATCGTTTGATATTCAATACACTAAGTTAGATATAAATTTGCAGATTTCAATTCTGCTTGTAATAGTATCCTTCCAGTTCCTCGGAACTGGTTAAGTCTCGTACTTGAACTCTACAAGAACCTTAATCTGTAATAGTACCATTCCAGTTCCTCGGAACTGGTTAAGTCTCGTACTTGAACTCTACAAGAACCTGAATCGGTAATAGTCTGTAATAGTACCCTTCCAGTTCCTCAGAACTGGTTAAGTCTCGTACTTGAACTCTACAAGACTCTGAATCTGTAATAGTACCCTTCCAGTTCCTCGGAACTGGTTAAGGCTCGTACTTGAACTCTACAAGACTCTGAATCTGTAATAGTACCCTTCCAGTTCCTCGGAACTGGTTAAGGCTCGTACTTGAACTCTACAAACACCTGAATCTGCAATAGTCTGTAATAGTACCCTTCCAGTTCCTCGTAGCTGGTTAAGTCTCGTACTTGAACTCTACAAGAACCCGAATCTGTAATAGTCTGTAATAGTACCCTTCCAGTTCCTCGGAACTGGTTAAGTCTCGTACTTGAACTCTACAAGAACCTGAATCATGTAATAGTCTGTAATAGTACCCTTCCAGTTCCTCAGAACTGGTTAAGTCTCGTACTTGAACTCTATTAGAACCTGAAATATGTAATAGTCTGTAATAGTACCCTTCCAGTTCCTCGGAACTGGTTAAGTCTCGTACTTGAACTCTACAAGAACCTGAATCATGTAATAGTCTGTAATAGTACCCTTCCAGTTCCTCAGAACTGGTTAAGTCTCGTACTTGAACTCTATTAGAACCTGAAATATGTAATAGTCTGTAATAGTACCCTTCCAGTTCCTCGGAACTGGTTAAGTCTCGTACTTGAACTCTACAAGACTCTGAATCTGTAATAGTACCCTTCCAGTTCCTCGGAACTGGTTAAGTCTCGTACTTGAACTCTACAAGACTCTGAATCTGTAATAGTACCCTTCCAGTTCCTCGGAACTGGTTAAGTCTCGTACTTGAACTCTACAAGACTCTGAATCTGTAATAGTACCCTTCCAGTTCCTCGGAACTGGTTAAGGCTCGTACTTGAACTCTACAAACACCTGAATCTGCAATAGTCTGTAATAGTACCCTTCCAGTTCCTCGTAGCTGGTTAAGTCTCGTACTTGAACTCTACAAGAACCCGAATCTGTAATAGTCTGTATTAGTACCCTTCCAGTTCCTCGGAACTGGTTAAGTCTCGTACTTGAACTCTACAAGAACCTGAATCATGTAATAGTCTGTAATAGTACCCTTCCAGTTCCTCAGAACTGGTTAAGTCTCGTACTTGAACTCTATTAGAACCTGAAATATGTAATAGTCTGTAATAGTACCCTTCCAGTTCCTCGGAACTGGTTAAGTCTCGTACTTGAACTCTACAAGAACCTGAATCTGTAATAGTCTGTAATAGTACCCTTCCATTTCCTCGGAACTGGTTAAGCATCGTACTTGAACTCTACAAGAACCTGAATCTGTAATAGTCTGTAATAGTACCCTTCCAGTTCCTCGGAACTGGTTAAGTCTCGTACTTGAACTCTATTAGAACCTGAAATATGTAATAGTCTGTAATAGTACCCTTCCAGTTCCTCGGAACTGGTTAAGCATCGTACTTGAACTCTACAAGAACCTGAATCTGTAATAGTCTGTAATAGTACCCTTCCAGTTCCTCGGAACTTGTTAAGTCTCGTACTTGAACTCTACAAGAACCTGAATCATGTAATAGTCTGTAATAGTACCCTTCCAGTTCCTCGGAACTGGTTAAGTCTCGTACTTGAACTCTATTAGAACCTGAAATATGTAACAGTCTGTAATAGTACCCTTGCAGTTCCTCAGAACTGGTTAAGTCTCGTACTTGAACTCTACAAGAACCTGAATCATGTAATAGTCTGTAATAGTACCCTTCCAGTTCCTCGGAACTGGTTAAGTCTCGTACTTGAACTCTATTAGAACCTGAAATATGTAACAGTCTGTAATAGTACCCTTCTAGTTCCTCAGAACTGGTTAAGTCTCGTACTTGAACTCTACAAGAACCTGAATCATGTAATAGTCTGTAATAGTACCCTTCCAGTTCCTCGGAACTGGTTAAGTCTCGTACTTGAACTTTATTAGAACCTGAAATATGTAACAGTCTGTAATAGTACCCTTCCAGTTCCTCAGAACTGGTTAAGTCTCGTACTTGAACTGTACAAGAACCTGAATCATGTAATAGTCTGTAATAGTACCCTTCCAGTTCCTCGGAACTGGTTAAGTCTCGTACTTGAACTCTATTAGAACCTGAAATATGTAATAGTCTGCAATAGTACCCTTCCAGTTCCTCGGAACTGGTTAAGCATCGTACTTGAACTGTACAAGAACCTGAATCTGTAATAGTCTGTAATAGTACCCTTCCAGTTCCTCGGAACTGGTTAAGTGTCGTACTTGAACTCTACAAGAACCTGAATCTGTAATAGTCTGTAATAGTACCCTTCCAGTTCCTCGGAACTGGTTAAGTCTCGTACTTGAACTCTATTAGAACCTGAAATATGTAACAGTCTGTAATAGTACCTTTCTAGTTCCTCAGAACTGGTTAAGTCTCGTACTTGAACTCTACAAGAACCTGAATCATGTAATAGTCTGTAATAGTACCCTTCCAGTTCCTCGGAACTGGTTAAGTCTCGTACTTGAACTCTATTAGAACCTGAAATATGTAATAGTCTGTAATAGTACCCTTCCAGTTCCTCGGAACTGGTTAAGTCTCGTACTTGAATTCTACAAGAACCTGAATCTGTAATAGTCTGTAATAGTACCCTTCCAGTTCCTCAGAACTGGTTAAGTCTCGTACTTGAAACTCTATTAGAACCTGAATATGTAATAGTCTGTAATAGTACCCTTCCAGTTCCTCGGAACTGGTTAAGTCTCGTACTTGAACTATACACGAACCTGAATCTGTAATAGTAGCAATTCCACATCTCTACTATGACAAATAGCAACGTTATTGTTAAAAATTTAATTTCGAACTCTGACCTTGCAAGAAAATGTTATCGACATTCGTAGAGTTACGAGATCCGGCAGGCTGAGACACTGACACGAGCGAAGCGAGTGGAATTTGTCTACACATACGAGGACCTACATCTAGTAAGTAGTAACACAATTGCGAGGCTCAAAAAACGCGTGTAAGAACTGTTTAATACAAGGCCTGAGAAACCAGTTTTTCGCCATTAAGTTTAGAGTATCTACTCGTAGTATGATGAGGCTGGTTAGGTACTATGATGGCCCCATCAACTTGTATATTATTTGTAACTCCTTAGTACATTACGGGTAATAAACGTCTTCCAGCAAAACGTAACAAGCTTGGTAGGACTTAATTTAAACAATTCAAATTTCACGAAGACAATGTTCAATGTTTCTTGACAGAAACAATAAAAGGCAGACTGGAACTGACTTCGCTTAATTAAAATGATCCCTAAAACAATATTACCCTTCCCTGTTAATTATAATAACTTCGCAGTGCGTGTTTGTTTAGTACCAGCTGACACTGCGCAGAAATTATGCGCATTCGTTAAATAAATTTAAATATCTTTTTCGTAACTTCAGAAATTAACGTTTTTTTTATTCCAAAAACTACATTATAAATATTTAGTGTGTTTTATTATTAATTTTTTAAAAATAAATTAACTTCCAAAATGTATGAAAAAAATATTTTGTGGTTGAGAAAAGCTTGTGTTTATCAACTAAATAAGTCGTAAAATTCGAAGTTATTTGTTTTCTTTATTAGGTTCTGATATAATTGACGGAATTTCAGAAAATAACGTTTTCAGCTTTCCGAGAACATGAAATATGAAGATGAGTTAAAAAAACAAATAAAAGCTTTTTGGACTATTATCTAAAATTGTTCGTTTTAAAATAATCTTTCTAAAAACAATTTTTTAACTATACTTCTTCAATTCTTAGAAATTTAATAATAGTTTATAAATAAATATTGAGCTTGACTTGTGAGATAATATTAGATAGAATAATACTCGAACGCAAGATCTCACGAAAATTACGTTTACTTAATCAAACGCGTTTCAACAACAAAGTCGCCATCCTCAGTGATACATGAGCTACAATAACTAAACTATAACTTCTATAGTTATAACTCTATATAAACTATAGGTATAGTTTAGTTATTGTAGCTCAAGTATCACTGAGGATGGCGACTTTGTCGCTGAAACGCGTTTGATTAAGTAATCGTAATTTTTATGAAATCTTGTTGTTCGAGTTTTTCCTATCTAAGAATAGTTTAATGTATTCCAGCACCATTAGACCCTCCCCTCATTATAAACCTCATCTAAGAATTTAATCGAACAGCTGTTTTTCCATCGAACAGCTGATCAAGAATTAAACGTGCAAGATTAAAAGGCGTAAAAGTATTGATGCATAGAAATTGACTTTTTGTGTTACCGCCATTTTGTTTCTATAAACAGCAGTGTTATGAAATTTTAATAAAATATTTTTGATAACTTTGTTAAAATGTATGAAAAGTTTCAAAAGAATCGGTTAAGGAGTAAGGAATTAATATAAAATCAAAGGCGTGTAAACCTACCTCTTCGTGGGAGACACTGTATATACTGATATAAGTATTGGAAAGGGAAAATCTATATCAGAATCCATACAGTAGAATACGCATAGATTGAGAATACAGTCTAGAAGTAAGGCAGCTTTCACAACTTCTCACTATTGTTTACTTTTTTATTATTATACATTTTTCAGATATTTGCCATCA
Organism: Aphrophora alni; assembly: GCA_963513935.1. Classification (NCBI taxonomy): domain Eukaryota; kingdom Metazoa; phylum Arthropoda; class Insecta; order Hemiptera; family Aphrophoridae; genus Aphrophora; species Aphrophora alni. The sequence goes on along the minus strand of OY740776.1, from coordinate 21,976,976 downwards.
TTTGTTTGTTAAAAATTCAAAACACGACGTTTCGGGATTAAGAATCAATTCTCGTTATCAAGTGATTAAAAATTAAAGAAACATGAAACTGGAAACTAAGCCTATGTGAGAAGTAAAATTAAATAAGAATACCACCAACCTTAATATCTAAGCATGCATCCCAGAGCTGAAACTGAGAAGTCAAAAAACACAATCACGGTAAACACACAACTAACGGCAAGTACGTGTTGTATCAAAGATACAGCAACAAGTGACGTGGTCCAGAAGGCGTGACAAACTATTAGGGAGGTGGCCTATTGTTAGTTGTATTAAGCTACCTAGCACGAGAACGGGTTACAAACCCTTGTGGCGATTTAACAGGTAAAATTTCAGCCTGTTTATTAGTAATAGGGATATTATAATCACATTTTAGTTCTTTTTTTAATAATGGGAGCCATAATGGCCTTACTTCTATACTTGATTGGCTGATAGGATTGTTTGTTAGTTTTATATACGAGGCTTCAATTATTTTACGTTTGTATAGGTTACTTTCCCGGTGTATGATTTTTGCCTCTTCCCAATTAAATTTGTGATTTTCGGACCATATATGTTCTGCAATTTTCGATTTATCGACTAGGCCTAACCGCACATTGTTTTTATGTTATTTTATTCTAATGTTTAATGGCCTTTTTGTCTCGCCAATATATTGTCTTTCACACTCACATTTGATACTGTATATACAGTTTTTAGTATCCTGCGTGCCATTTTTAGGTTTAGTTTGGACGAGATGTTGCCTAATGGTGTTTAGTGTTTTAAAAGCGGTACAAATTTTATATTTTCTGGCTACACGTCTAACAGTTGAATCGAAGTTAAAATTGGAACTTAGTGTATAACAACTGCTAGAAATTAGAAAAACAACAAAATAAATTTAGTTCGTCTCGTAAGTGCGATATTTAGAGAACAATTAATTAATAATTAATACTCACGACTAACGTTTTATGTTAATAACACACTAGAGTCTATTTTTAACATGTTTTTTATTTTAATACTGGTAATAGAAATCGTTCCTCAATAACATTTAATATTTTTGTAGTGTAAATATAAAATAAATGTTTTAAAGTTATTTACAATTTAGTTTTATTCAAAGTATGGCATTAATTTGTCACACAATGAATCTTACTTTAAATCCTGCGTTAAATTATTGCGACTATTCAAAAAGAACCCTTAGGTGTGATTTTCAAATTTCTAGTTGTTTTTATTACATTATCTACTTTACAATTTTAATCTCGGTTCAATACATTTAAGTACATAAATGAACTTCTGAAAAAGGCTGAAATCTAATTTGCACTAGTTTTGACCCTTTGTAGCTTCTAAACAGTTGAATGTATAAAAGATAAACAAAAATAAAAATTACGTTTGGAATCTAAAACCATCATAAAAATAGATATTTCTATAAGAAATTTTAAAGCTGGCCTTCATATTGGAAAAATGTGTGATGGTATAAACTTAAAAACCCCAAATAAGACAATATTCAGGGGAGTTTCCAATTTGACTTTTTCAATATATGAAATAATATCAAAGTAAATCAGCTGTCACACTTATGTCAACCACCCTCTATGGTTTCAATGAAGGTTCCATCCACATAGTCTTGACTGTACCTAAGTAAAATCAATTGCTCAACTATAAGTAAATCGTGTTGAACAATTTGTAAACTAAATATTTTTCCCCTGTAGAGCAAAAGGTAATCAATTGATTATTCATCAATGAAGAGAAGTTTGCAGGTAAAATTAATGAAAGCTGTCTGGGATATTGATGAAGGGTAAACTTCCTATTTTAACTTTACAGTTAGAGTCGAGAGCAAACATTGACTTAATCTAAAACAAAGAACATCCTTTAAGGACCGTAAAGGTCACCTTTGTTATTATTATTTTCACATCTCACACAATACTTGGTTAGAGAACGTTACTTAATGAGTAGGCAAATCAAGTTTGTTTGCACTTTTGTCATCTCCATAGGTGTAATTTTATTTTTTAAATGATTACAGTCTTGTTATTATTGCGTAATGACAACGTATTTGTTTTAATTTCCAATCGTACATACAGAGTGTCCCGTAAATAAGCTGTCATACTTTAGGATATTATTCTGTGGGTCAGGATAAGATAAATTATGAATACTTCCCCCCCCCCCCGAAAAAGCTTAGTTTTCCAGATAACCATCATTTTGTTTTTTCAAAAATAAATTATAATTTTGGAAATAGAAAATACATTAAGTTTAGATTTAGCATTTTTGTTACGTTTTATGTGTACCGAAAATAAAGACTTTTTTGTATATTTTAAAAATGATGGCCGTTAAAATTTTAATATTGATAATCTCCAAAAATTACTTTACAAAAAGTTACTAGAGACAAAAAATCTCCTTTTTTCAATGAAAAATAAAACGGTTTTTGTAATTTTTCTGTAGATCAAAGGATAACACAGTTATTGACAAATAACAGGAAACTAATAATATCTAAAGATTGACATTGAACCAAAATATTTATGAATTCTACTTCTTTTATTACAAATTTTAAAATCCATTGCTCTGAAATGCATACAAATTCAAACTTGACTCTAACTAAATGGAGCCTATTACATTTTGTGTGTGATAAATATCTCGAAACCGCAGATTTTCACACAAAAATTAAGACTCAGTTTAAATATTCACAACTTGAACTTAACCTAACCTAACCTAACCTAATCCAACCTAACCTAACCTAATCCAACCTAACCTAACCTAACTTAATCTAACCTAATCCAACCTAACCTAATTTAACCTAAACTAACCTAATCCAACCTAACCTAACCTAACTTAACCTAACCTAATCCACCCTAACCTAACCTAACCTAACTTAACCTAACCTAATCCAACCTAACCTAACCTAACCTAATCCAACCTAACCTAACCTAACTTAACCTAACCTAATCCAACCTAACCTAACCTAACCTAACCTAACCTAACCTAACCTAATCCAACCTAACCTAACCTAACTTAACCTAACCTAATCCAACCTAACCTAACCTAACCTAATTGGTATGAGGATAATTATTCTGATTTCATACACATTTCTAATCTTTCTAAACATAACATTTTCAATAAAATATTTGTGTGTTATTAAATATCTTGAGAAAATTTGAAAAGTAAACTTCTGTAGTGAATTCAAAGTGTACGTCTTAAACTATTGAGTTATCCATTTTATACATCTACAAAGGTTGAAACAATGTATTTGTTAGGGTCGAAGAGAATAAACGTAATTACCTGAAAAATTTATTAATTTGTAATTAACGATATTAGTAACTAGTGTGACCACCATTTGTACGGAGCACTGCGTTTAGTTTTTTTTGGATATGACCGCAACAATTTGTCCAACAAAATGGTTGCACATTCCATATCTTTTAACACTTCTTCAAGGTGAAAGAGTAAGATCTTTAATAACGGTCAGTATTGCATCCTCCACGATTGTTCAACCACATTGATTTCGGGATAACCTCCTGGCCATTTACTGTTTACAAAGAAGTCACGCCGATTTCGAGCAGCATTACCCAAGTCAAATCATTTTAATTTTGTTTTAATATTTTCACATTTCACACTCTTTCTTCCAATTGTCAGTGAATAATCTTCATGGCTTCTCGATACCTTGCAAAATGGTAGAATCTACACTTTAATATTTAGTTTATCATTTGATTGAAATGCTGCAGACCCCGAGCAGAACCTAGTTGCCACCTCATACATATCCAACTTCTCCGTTCACTTTTCAACTTTTGAGTTCTTCAATTAATTTCCTGTTAATAAAATCTAAACTCACCTTCATGGCTTCTCGATACCTTGCAAAATGGTAGAATCTACACTTTAATATTTAGTTTATCATTTGATTGAAATGCTGCAGACCCCGAGCAGAACCTAGTTGCCACCTCATACATATCTAACTTCTCCGTTCACTTTTCAACTTTTGAGTTCTTCAATTAATTTCCTGTTAATAAAATCTAAACTCATCTTCATGGCTTCTCGATACCTTGCAAAATGGTAGAATCTACACTTTAATATTTAGTTTATCATTTGATTGAAATGCTGCAGACCCCGAGCAGAACCTAGTTGCCACCTCATACATATCCAACTCCTCCGTTCACTTTTCAACTTTTGAGTTCTTCAATTTCCTGTTAATAAAATCTAAACCCACCTTCATGGCTTCTCGATACCTTGCAAAATGGTAGAATCTACACTTTAATATTTAGTTTATCATTTGATTGAAATGCTGCAGACCCCGAGCAGAACCTAGTTGCCACCTCATACATATCCAACTCCTCCACTCACTTTTCAACTTTTAAGCTCTTCAATTTCCTGGTAATAAAATCTAAACTCACCTTTATGGCTTCTCGATACCTTGCAAAATGGTAGAATTTACACTTTATTATTTAGTTTATCATTTGATTGAAATGCTGCAGACCCCGAGCAGAACCTAGTTGCCACCTCATACATATCCAACTTCTCCGTTCACTTTTCAACTTTTAAGCCCTTCAATTTCCTGTTAATAAAATCTAAACTCACCTTCATGGCTTCTCGATACCTTGCAAAATGGTAGAATCTACACTTTAATATTTAGTTTATCATTTGATTGAAATGCTGCAGACCCCGAGCAGAACCTAGTTGCCACCTCATACATATCCAACTCCTCACCAACAAGTTTCAAACATTACCACGTCCTTTAACTTCCAAAGTATTTCAACTTTAAAATGTATTTCAACTTGATAAATTACACATGCTTGGAAGTTATTTATGCTAATACTTTGTATGAAGCGGAACTATCTTGCAAGTTACCAAATGCAAATCAGAGCCTCTCATGCATTTTAATAGGAATACGTCTGTAATTTGAATTTATAATTTTTTTTCTAACTTTGCTGATTTAATCATGCAAATTATTAAATATATTGTAATAAGGAAGATTTATCAGTTGTAAAAATTGTCAGGCTGTAGAGAATATCAAATTAGTTTTTATAAAATAGTACACAAAATGGCGTCACTAGAACTATTTATTTCTCAATATTATAGCAGTTATACGTTATTTTAGCTTCCCACATATACGTTGTATAGTGAAAGTTGGTTGAAGAAATAGATTTTGAGTTTTTAATAAAGACTTGAATACTCTATTAGCGTCAGGGTCGGAAAAGAACAAGAGTTGATCAAAAGAGACCTGATAGGAAAGATGAAAGAGAGGTCTTAAACTACATAAAAAAGGTGTACATCCAGTTAGGAGACTGACGTTTGTGCTGCGCTATACAACCTAGACGCGTAGACCGATTTCAATCAAATTTCGTATGTTAGCATGTTTTGACACATTTTTTTAAAGTTTTTGTGTCCTAATTTTTAGTGATAGCCTGTAAAAACTAGTAGCTCTAAAAAACACAATATAACAACGTTCTAAAATAGGGTGTGACGATTTGGATTAAATTTTGCTCAAGTGTAAACTCTAATTACATCTTTTAAAAATATATGTATACTAGTTATAGGGCCTGTTATAAGACGTAATTTCTTAAAATCTGTTCTACTGATTTCGTTAAATTTTTAGTGTATTTGAACATTACAGATTTAAACCTGTTTGACCTCTGTCATTAAGAGGTCAGTTTTAATACAATACGATTTACGCTAAAGACGCGTTTATACCACAAGCGAAGCAAGTTTAGGCCCTCTTTAAATAGCTATTTACCCCCCCCCCCCAATACAAAACTCAAAACGGAATGGCTTAAATTATTGGAGTGAAAACTTCTTTTGGGACGTTATAGTACTATACACTTTGTATGGAGAAAAAACTATGATTTAGCGTCATCAAAATCCGTACCGCATCACGATCGTTTGTCCCGTCACGCGCCGTCATCACAAAAATCCGTAACGCATCACGCTTGATTCTCCCGCCACACGCCGCCATCACAAAAATCCGTAACGCATCACGATCGATTGTCTCGTCACACCCCGCCATCACAAAAATCCGTAACGCATCACGCTTGATTCTCCCGTCACACGCCGCCCTCACAAAAATCCGTAACGCATCACGATCGATTCTCCCGTCACGTTCAACTATATACACGTACTGTATATAGGCTACGTAGGCTAATGTATAATATATATGTAAATACTTTCTCAAACTCAGAAAAATATTGCACTAACTTTCTCTCACCCATACATACACACAAAACATTTAGAAAAGTAGAATATATTTTACGTAATATTTTTATCTCTGTGGCATTAGGTGGGCCTACATTTAGCTAGTTTCATGTAGTTCCTCTCTGCACCACGAGTAGCGTGCATAGTAAGTTAAAAATATTTTCATTTAAATGTGGAGTTTTGTTTGTTCTTTATGAATAAATGTGTAATAATATGTAAGTATTTTAGTAAATTAATGTTATTGTATATTACTTTGAAACTGAACTTTTATTACATTTATTCAAAGTTAAAATTTTATTAATTTATTATTAATTATTGAAATTGTCTGTTAAAGGTTAACCCTTTTGTCTTCCGTTCCTCGATGATAACTTTTTTATTCTAATTAGTATTTTTTGAATTTTCAATACGAAGAACGGTTTTCAATCTATTGACAATTTAATAGCATTGGAACGAGTAAAACCATGTTGTAGGGAATTTTACGTTCTTTATCTGTAACACTTTAAGCGATAATTACAATCGTTTAATCTTACTTATAAACATGACTCTTCGAGGAACTCAAGACCCATTAATTTCTTAAACAAATAAATTGGTGCCATCAAGATACTTACCCAGCCCGATCATACGATGCTAAGCAGAATCCTCTAAATGTAATACTCAAAAGTTGGTTTCTTGGATTTCAATAGGGTTCTATATGAGCTCACTATAGTCTTCCATATCACATTTCAATAGGGTTCTATATGAGCACACTATAGTCCCCTACACCACATTTCAATATGGTTCTATATGAGCACACTATAGTCCCCTACACCACATTTCAATATGGTTCTATATGAGCACACTATAGTCCCCTACACCATATTTCTATATGGTTCTATATGAGCACACTATAGTCCCCTACACCACATTTCAATATGGTTCTATATGAGCACACTATAGTCCCCTACACCACATTTCAATATGGTTCTATATGAGCACACTATAGTCCCCTACACCACATTTCAATATGGTTCTATATGAGCACACTATAGTCCCCTACACCACATTTCAATATGGTTCTATATGAGCACACTATAGTCCCCTACACCACATTTCAATATGGTTCTATATGAGCACACTATAGTCCCCGACACCACATTTCAATATGGTTCTATATGAGCACACTATAGTCCCCTACACCACATTTCAATATGGTTCTATATGAGCACACTATAGTCCCCTACACCACATTTCAATATGGTTCTATATGAGCACACTATAGTCCCCTACACCACATTTCAATATGGTTCTATATGAGCACACTATAGTCCCCTACACCACATTTCAATATGGTTCTATATGAGCACACTATAGTCCCCTACATCATATTTCAATAGGGTTCTATATGAGCACACTATAGTCCCCTACAGCATATTTCAATAGGATTCTATATGAGCACACTATAGTCCCCTACACCACATTTCAATATGGTTCTATATGAGCACACTATAGTCCCCTACACCACATTTCAATATGGTTCTATATGAGCACACTATAGTCCCCTACACCACATTTCAATATGGTTCTATATGAGCACACTATAGTCCTCTACACCACATTTCAATATGGTTCTATATGAGCTCACTATAGTCCCCTACACCACATTTCAATAGGGTTCTACATGAGCACACTACAGTCCTCTACACCACATTTCATTAGGGTTCTATATGAGCACACTATAGTCCCCTACACCACATTTCAGTAGGGTTCTATATGAGCACACTATAGTCCTCTATACCACATTTCATTAGGGTTCTATATGATCACACTATAGTCCCCTACACCACATTTCAATATGGTTCTATATGAGCACACTATAGTCCCCTACAGCATATTTCCATATGGTTCTATATGAGCAAACTATAGTCCCCTACACCACATTTCAATAGGGTTCTATATGAGCTCACTATAGTTCTCTATACCACATTTCAATAGGGTTCTATATGAGCACACTATGGTCCCCTACAGCATCTTTCAATAGGGTTCTATATGAGCACACTATAGTCCCCTACAGCATATTTCAATAGGGTTCTACATGAGCACACTATAGTCCCCTACAGCATATTTCCATAGGGTTCTATATGAGCACACTATAGTCCCCTACACCACATTTCAATAGGGTTCTACATGAGCACACTATAGTCCCCTACAGCATATTTCAATAGTATTCTATATGAGCACACTATAGTCCCCTACAGCATATTTCAATAGGGTTCTACATGAGCACACTATAGTCCCCTACAGCATATTTCAATAGGGTTCTATATGAGCACACTATAGTCCCCTACACCACATTTCAATAGGGTTCTACATGAGCACACTATAGTCCCCTACAGCATATTTCAATAGGATTCTATATGAGCACACTATAGTCCCCTACAGCATATTTCAATAGGGTTCTATATGAGCACACTATAGTCCCCTACACCACATTTCAATATGGTTCTATATGAGCACACTATAGTCCCCTACAGCATATTTCCATATGGTTCTATATGAGCAAACTATAGTCCCCTACACCACATTTCAATAGGGTTCTATATGAGCTCACTATAGTTCTCTATACCACATTTCAATAGGGTTCTATATGAGCACACTATAGTCCCCTACAGCATATTTCAATAGGGTTCTATATGAGCACACTATAGTCCCCTACAGCATATTTCAATAGGGTTCTACATGAGCACACTATAGTCCCCTACAGCATATTTCAATAGGGTTCTATATGAGCACACTATAGTCCCCTACACCACATTTCAATAGGGTTCTACATGAGCACACTATAGTCCCCTACAGCATATTTCAATAGGATTCTATATGAGCACACTATAGTCCCCTACAGCATATTTCAATAGGGTTCTATATGAGCACACTATAGTCCCCTACACCACATTTCAATATGGTTCTATATGAGCACACTATAGTCCCCTACAGCATATTTCCATATGGTTCTATATGAGCAAACTATAGTCCCCTACACCACATTTCAATTTGGTTCTATATGAGCTCACTATAGTCCTCTATACCACATTTCATTAGGGGTCTACATGAGCTCACTATAGTCCTCTATACCACATTTCAATATGGTTCTATATGAGCTCACTATAGTCTTCTATATCACATTCAATATAGTTCTATAGGAGCTCACTATAGTCTTCTATATCACATTTCAATAGGGTTCTATATGAGCACACTATAGTCCTCTATACCACATTTCAATATGGTTCTATATCAGCTCACTATAGTCTTCTATATCACATTTCAATATGGTTCTATATGAGCACACTATAGTCCTCTATACCACATTTCAATATGGTTCTACATGAGCACACTATAGTCCTCTACACCACATTTCATTAGGGTTCTATATGAGCACACTATAGTCCCCTATACCACATTTCAATAGGGTTTTACATGAGCAAACTATAGACCACATTTTTTCATGATTGCTTCCCTACAAACGGCAACAAGCTACTACTCACGGGATTATGAAATTCACTTGTTAGATTTCTTGAGACCGGTAAACGTGAAGATCAGTAAAAAAAGAAGGTAGATATTTTCTGCCATTACTTCGTGGGGTGCCATTACTGGGGTGGTATTTTAAAGTAACCTTAGGTAGTTTTTTGACACTAATATTTTACTTTACTTGATAATAAAAATAATTTTACTCATTAAAATTACATTTTACTGTACCGTTGTTGTTCTATACAGTTATGAAGCCAATTATAACTGTATTTGCTAAACGCTAACTATGCAGTATAATTGAGATGACGGTAAATGCCAAATTAATGTTGTGACATTCAGAGCTAATGGAGTTCTCTTGTCACGTGATCTCGTATTGATTCCCCCTCCCTCCAACCTTGGTATCCTCTGGATGTTTTTTCTGTGACTTAAAAAATGTTGCAAAAACATTTACATATCCGTATACAAAATGAAATATAAACCAAAAATAAAATTCGTTGTCTTTTTTGTCTAGAACCTCTTCATAAGAGAGAAAAATTGAGTTTTTGTTCAAGTGGTGTTTTTAACTCTCAGTGGCTCATTTTAGTGAGCACGAACTTGGAAGTCCGGAGGTCTGTAACTGGATCTACTCATTTTTCACGTAGTCTTGAATTACATTACTCTCTTTCATATCAGGTCTCTCTTGACCAACTATTGTTCTTTTTCGATCCCGGATACTGTTAGAGCGCATTAAACGAATTGTATGGTTTGTAGGTAAAACCAAGACCTTTATAATTTAAGGCTCATGTCTGTCCGAGTCTACAAAACGATTAATCCTAAATATTTCAAACTTTGCATTTTTTTTTTTGTATTAACCCGCATATAAGAAAGTTATAGCTGTAACCAAGAAATGACCTTGGGGTAGTTAGGGGACCAAGACTATTCAGTTGAAATTTGTGTGTGGAAATATTATGTCTGGGATATGAAATAAAATTAGAAGTTACTCTGATTACAAATATGCATGTTTCATTTGATGAAAAAATTAATCTGTTGGCTATAGGCCAAATTTAAAGTGTCAAATATCATGTCCATGCCGTTCTAACTTGAATAAATCTGATAAAATATTTGGATTTGAAATTAAATTGCAGGGCAAAATCATATATTATAGTTTTTTTATGACGAATACAATTTAATATAACCACATAATGAGAAATACGTAGCGTTTAAGTTAAAAAAAAAAAAGTTTTCGTGAGATGTGAGACAAACAAATCGATAGCAACTAAAAGATGGATTGATTTTCATTCATTTCTCTTTATTAGGGTCTGTTAGAAGTTTTAGTTAGAAATATAGTCCAAGTTATTTTTAAGAAGACAGAATGACAACAATTATTGTGACCGGCCTGGAAGATCTGGAAACTGAAGAAATTGTTTACCTTGTAAGCAAGGCAGACGTCATTGATGCTACAAATAAACCCTTGGGTGGGAGGAAACGTGGTCAGTGGGCCAGGATTGATCAAGTAAAGGTGCTGCAGGAATTCTTGAAGATAACCAGACGGACTTGGTTAGAAAGAGCTTCTAGGGAGAATTGAGACTTCAGGCCAGCATCCACAAGAGTTGCAAGCAGGACTTAGTGTATAAAGGAACTTGTATTTATTTCAGAACCAGATAAATTAAACTATAACGTAGAATCAGATCTGTAAGTCACAACAATTAGAGTCATTGTAGTAAGATAGGAAATGATTATTCTTGTTAATTGTTGAATCCTAACGGGTCCGTAGGTGAAAACAACGAGCGTTATAATTTCACGTGCACGTCTGTCTGTTCAATTTAAACTGCCCCATGAAAAACTCCTACTTTATTAAAATAACTGTCATTATATGCTTACCTTTTTATTTATAAACTATGTTAACATTTAATGTTGTAATTATGTTTTTAATTATTGTAAAGGAACAATAAAAATAAAATTCCATTCATTCATTCATTTTGTTGTGAGAGATATCAAATCAAGGGTAAAATTTTTTTTAAATTTAATTAATTTTAACTTAACACAAAATGCATTACTGGGAAAGCCAGCTTGCAGTAGTAATTTCAAATAGGCTTGAACTACCTTTTTAGTCACACAAACTCACATAGGTAGCTGTCCAACAAGAGATAAGATAAGAGAAACTGTTTGGGTGCTTGTGGACAGATTATTAAAAACATTTAATCGTTATTCTTTTAAAATATACAATATTCAAAATAATTGAAGTTTAGGGACAATTTTTGATTATCACATATACGTAGTATATCTGCTTGGATCTACATTATAAGTATGGACAGGTTTCATCTGTGCTGTGAGCTGCGCGTGGAAGGGAGGTACAAATCTGTAGTTCGAGGCCGCTTGGGGATAGAGGCATTGTAGGGGAAACAATCGGCGCCCACTACTGTCCACGATCCAGCGGTCTTGCAGACATCGTTGTTAGTACCAACACCCAACACAGACTGAGGCGACCGTTTCCCCCACCACCTCACAACTGCTTAGACCACGCATAGACCCACTGCGCACCCAAACTCCACAGCTCAGATGAAACTTGTCCATTACAAGTGTGAGTTCAATCTTCTGAAAGTGGTAGCTTTGTCCTATTATTTATATTTGTCGAAACGTTTCGGAGTTCCTCCATCTTCAAGAGCTACTTTAGTACCTGGATTCCTTCGTTAAGGACTAGTCTATATATTGTAAGCCATAAGAAAAATCAAGAGAAAAAATAAGTAAAACTACAGCTCCCAGACCGTTGTATCCGACAAACTCAAGGTTTAAATAATCAAATATCAATAAATAGGTCTCTCACAATGTACAGATGTTAGTGCAAAACTAAAACCCCAGATTCAGCAAAACTAATTAACTCACGTGACTATTTCAACCAATACGAATAAAGAAATTTTTATCTGAAAGGAAGAGAAGAGAGGAGAGGGGTGAGAGATGGACTGGGGATTCATTGAGGTCCAGGCAAGAGAATGAAAAACATTAAAATAAAACATTTAAATTTAATTAAAATATAATAAAATAAGGCGTAAATTTGAAAGGAAACAAATGCATTTAAAGTGATTTGTATATGTTTTGTGAAATAATAATAAAGTAAAATGAAAATTTGTATTAAATTATAAAACATATATGTGTCATACTCTATTATATATAAGTGTTTTGTGTTTTATTATTTAAAAAGTGTATTTTTTATTTATTATATAAAGTGTTTTTAGAAAAACTGTATCTAAATTTATATATAAGGAAAGAACAAATTGACATTATTTCATTAGTAGAATAATATAAAATATATGTAAGGTACTATTTAAAAGAATAAATCTTTTAAAAAAAAACATGTTAAAATAAGAATAGAATTATACAGAAATATATTTAGATAAAAAAAAACCCAATAAGTAATATCTGTAAAAATTGAATAATAGTTTTTTTGATATAGGCATATGATTGCTTATGCCAAAGTTTTTATAAATAAAGATGTAAAACATGTCATTTAACTTTATATAAATAAAGAATAAATTTTATACCCAAATTTATCTCTGTATTTATTATCCCATTGTCAGTTTGGAGATACCTGAAACACAGTCAAGCTAAAAATACTATTTTTAAGGAGTTCCTATTTTCAAAGGTAACGAAATCATAAAAGTTCATATGAACCAAAAATAACCTTACAAACAACCACCAAAGTCTTTTAATATACATCACTGCCACGTCTTGCAACCAGGCACCTTCTATCTTCATGTCTTCATGGTGGTAGAGAGCTTGGCAAATCTGTAAATATAGACGAGTCCTTAACGGACAAATCCAGTATTAAAGTAGGTCTCCAAGATGGAGGAACTCCAAATATAAATAATAAAACAATGCTAGGATTAGGAGAAGATTGTACTCAAACTAAGTAGTAGGCACTATAGGAAAGTTATGTGATGAATCGAAATATTCGTTGGTGAGTTTCTCAGGTTATGTGAATCCAAAAATAACTGTTATTTGAATGAAGTCTGTCTGTCCCATGGGGAGTTATAAAAACAGTAATTTCTCAAAATCTACTCTACCAATTTAGTTGAAATTTGAGTGAAATGTGAATATTAAATAACCAAATTTTATGAAATATTGCAAATATAATATCACGGTTTAGGATTAATTGGAAAAAACAAAATTACAACTTTGAAAGCTTGATTTGAGTCAAATATGATTTACGTTGATGACGTGTTTATGGTACAACCAAAGAAGGGTTTAAATATACAAATATTTTTACAAAAACGGCGTCCATAGTTTCATTTCGCTTTTTGTTTGACAACTTCCGAACTGATATTTTCAGTAACTTTATTAACTGATATAAGTTTGATTCGTTTTTGTGTTTGGTTTTGTAGATACAATGCAAAATACTACACTACAAATACTGTTTAAAGTCTTCGATCTAACAATATAATTTAACAATTCCTACAATGTCCAACAGACCAAACTTTAGGGATTACATTTAGAGGATTTGATTTTCATTACATGATAGGGTTTGGGTAGGTACTATGATGATTTGTTCAACTTGTGTTTAGAAGAAAACCATATAGTTATTATCGCCTTAAAAAAAGAGCATAAAATAAAGATTCCCAGCTCAAATATCCTCCAATAGCAAACAAAACATTAAAAAGGAACAAAAGTTTTCTGAGAAAATTGTTAGGAAAGATGAAAGGGAACGATCTGTCCTAAAACTAGAAGAAAGGTGTAATTCCAGTGAGATTATTTCGGGTTGTACAGACGAAACTCTGAGGGGAGAAGAAATTTAGTGCGATATTTACGTAATTTTTTGTTATAGAAAATTTAATGCGGGAAAATGTGAGAAAAGTGTTCTTTTTTGAGACGTTATGTCTAGCTCACATTATTCTATTTAAATTTGATAATTTTATAGGGCGGAATGTAACGTCATAGTTGGCAAAACTTGAAACATTCATCTTTCGGACATTACACAAAGAGCGATAATTCTGAATTTCATAACAATTGGTAGCCAAGTTTATCGTGTGTAAAAAAACACACAAACAAACTTACAGGCGAAATGCTGAAGGTCAGGTTCAAACAAGACCTCGCTTTCCTCTTTACAATAAAATGAGAATTTTCCTTACCCAGTATACAAAGTATAGGATATCTTTGGTATTCTTCAAGACTTCGACTTCTATTTTTGACTGATTTCACATTTAATGGCCTCAGAAAACCGAAAAAATATTATACAAAAATTAAGATAAAAACATGAAATTATGTAGACTATAAGTGTGTTAATATAAAACCGTATTGAAATTTAGATAATCAAATTGAACATTTAACCATTATTAAACTGATTTCTGTTTGTAAAGGTATCAACTTCACTTCTCTGCGATGACAAATAGAGAATTTATAGCTGAAAATATAATTTCGAACTCTCTACTTGGAAGAAAATCTGATATTCGTAGAGTTATGTAATGCAACATAGTCGAGTCACTAAGACGAGTGTAGCAAGTGGAGACTTCTTCACACATGTACAGCTTAGAGACATGTAAGGGAGAGAGCAAAGCGAGTCGAACAGTTTAAAATATAAACATCTATGAAGCCCTTTGTTGCCTAGCCGACAAGAAAGTATTTAAAGAACCTGTAAGACTCTTTGATCTACCAATACAATTTAACTTTTCCTAAAAGGACCACACAAAAAACCACTTGCGCTGGGCAAGTACCATGACGGCGAACTTTTTTTTTTTTTTTTTCAAATTTGCTAACTCTCAGTACTTAATTTATTTTCTTTCTCTCAAAGTCACACATTCCTGTAGGAAATAACTTTTATCTAAGATTTTAAAATAATTTTTCTTTAAAGGAGTTCTCCTTTATTTTCACACTAAAAGGACGAAAAATATAACGACTTCGCCCCAGGTGATATGAAATAGATTTGTAAGACGTATCCACAAATTTCTTGAACACTCCATTCCTTCCGAAATATCTCTTTCAATTTGAAACCCCTGGAGCGTTGGTAAAGCCGATGATATATAAACATTACAAACATAACATATAAAATGTTTTTATTTTTATAACAGTCTCATTTCTTATTTCTTTGGTTTTTAACAATAATTCATAAACAGGCATTTTGGATGAGATTGCGACTAAAACGTGTTGTGTTTAGGTCCTTACAACCTACAGACGAATAAAATTTTATCAAACTCTGTAAAGGTGATTTCGAGAAAATATTAATTTTGTGTTTTTTTCTTTATGATAGTTAACTCCTACTCGGGAGAAATGATACTCGGGTGAAATGGATAATCGAATTACTCGGTTTCAAATTATTTCAATACTCGTATTATTATTTCGAAATCGAGTATCTGCGCAGAATGACTTTGCGCATCGGATTCGAACTCAGCTTTACCAATCAGATCGTTTCAGATAAACCTACACTTTTGCGTTCTATCTGTTAGACTGATCGACCAAGTATTTATTTTTTTAAAACAATATGTGATTGACACTTGTAATACGTAATTAAATGTTATCCTGCCTCGACACAAATTCAGTAATTAAACGTAAGTACAATTATTACCAACATTAATAATTTAGTTATCATTTAAAATAAGTCAATTTACTATATTTTTTTATAAAGATGGTAACCTATTAATATTTATTTAAATATATATAATAACAATAAATAATAATTTAATTTACTTTTTGTTAATGTGGAAATAAATGAATATTATTGTTATTTTAAATTGAACTTGTTACCCAATCTAAATCATTTTAACTCAAAATCGTAATGTTTAATAATTAATGTGTAGTGAAAAACCAGCTTAGAAACTAATATAACCAAAGTAGGAACACCGAGCATTTTATTTGGAATTGACACAACACTAACGAATATCGTTGTCCGAGGATACTCGCACATTGCCTCCTCCTTGTTCCTAGTTACGAGGATTTTGTCCGAATATTTTAATACGAAACCGAGGATTTTAATACTTGGAATGCTCCGAGGATTTTGATAGTCGGATTCACCGAGTATTTTAATTCGAACTCACACATCACTAACTCCTACCATTGAGTTGAAATTCGATCAGGGACAGGAATAACACTTTAGGTACGAGTTATGTACGAGACTCTTCATCACACTGTAAATAATAATAAAAGTAGTATAACTTATCAACATAATGTAATTACCCCAAAAAGTATTAATTTTTAACCAAAGATTTACAAACATTAAAGGTTATAATTTCTACATTTTAAACTTTTAAATTTATTGAAAATTTATTTATGATTGAAAATTTGTATAAATGTTTCAGTTTTCATTGTTACTTATGTTTATTAAATTGTTGGACAATTTATTCTGTAGGATCTGAAATGTTTGTGACTGTTGAGTTTCCATTGCATTACTTTCAGGTGATTTGTTGCCAATACTCGTAAATAATAACAGCTAATTTCAAATACATACTGATAAAAGTAACATGCCAGCTCTCTTTCCCGTACTAGACTGGAAAAATATCACTTTCAATCTTCACAGCTGTAATTAAAATTTATTAATTTCGAACAGTGTGATGGAAATAAATTTGTTTTCACAAATGTTCCTCCTATTCGACATTCATATGCAAGAGAGTCAATGCTAATAATAATTTTCTCTACACAGATACTAAGTTGAAAGCATTGTAGTGTTAGCATTGTAGTATAAGGTTATGTTTGTAGTGTTTATATATCGTGGCCTTGTGAATAAGACGTTACTAAAGCTGCAAGGGTTTAAATTGAAAGAGATGTAGGAATGGGGTGTACAGGAAATATGTGGATATTTTTTACAACCTATTTCAGATCACCTGGGGCGAATTCGTTATTCTTTACGCCCTTTCTGTATATGTAAAGCTAAAGGAGTATTCCTTTAATTCTAAGAGAAAAAATGTTATTCCCTACAAAATCATGCAACTATGTAAAGAAAGAAAATAAATGAAGTAGTGAGAGTTAGCAAATATTTTTTTAAAAAATCCTTTAACTAAAACTTTAACTTTATCACAATCGTTGTGAAATTTAGAATTAATTAAATAATATTTGAAGTGAAAAATATACGACCTAGATTGGGAATTGAACCCAGGACCTTTGACTTCACGCGCCAATGCTCTAGCTCCGCTTCCCAACACAGGGCGTACAATTCTCACTTGACTTTGTTTTTTGCTGCAATTTTCGAGTTATCAAATTAATTACTCTGTTAAAAACGAAATAGAAATTCATGTTTTACTTAAATTGCAGCCGTTACGTATGTATAATTGATGTTACTGTTTATACGTTTTTACCGGTTCGTAATGTTAAATTAAATAATATTTCAAGTGAAAAATATACGACCTAGACTGGGAATTGAACCCAGGACCTTTGGATTTACCAATGATCTACTAACTGAGCTATCCTTAGTATTTGTACTTGAAATATTATTTAATTTAAAAATACTAGCTGGTAAAAACGTAAAAATCAATAAATTTAAAATAAATAATAAATACGTGAGTGCTGCAAGTTGAGTAAATTATTAATTTCAATGTCGTTTCAAACGAGGTACAGTAATTAATTTGATAACTCGAAAATTGCAGCAAAAAGCAAAGTGAGTGAAAATTGGACAACCAATGCTGGAAGTGACTAAGGATAGCTCAGTTGGTAGAGCATTGGCGGATTAAGCCAAAGGTTCCGCTAAGGATAGCTCAGTTGGTAGAGCATTAGCGGATAAAGCCAAAGGTTCCGCTAAGGATAGCTCAGTTGGTAGAGCATTGGCGGATAAAGCCAAAGGTTCCGCTAAGGATAGCTCAGTTGGTAGAGCATTGGCGGATAAAGATAAAGGTTCTGGGTTCATTCCAAGTCTAGGTCAAATATTTTTCGATGAAAATGACACAGAAATGACACTTCATGTGAAGATTGTTTTTGTTTAGTTTTGTTGATAGGTAAGTTGGAAAGCTAGTGCAATGATTTTATTTTGTTTGTGATTGAAAAAAAAATTTGTGAATATTATTTTGCGTATAGAGTTTGATATTTTTTGGTAAACCCCTCCCCAATACAACTACTACAACTTAAATATCATAAATTCTTAGGGAGTTTGCAATATGCATCATTTTAATCTTGAATAAGATGGTCAAATAAGTAAATTTACGTATCTATTCACGAGTACATTCGAAACAACCATATTTTTCTTTTCACTGTAATAAAATATTAAATTTACACGTTTAATAATTAATTATTTCAACATTAGGACGCAACAGTTTGCGTGGTTGTTGCAATGCGTGCTTAATTGACCGTACATTGCAGGACTCGTTTCATGCATAGATGAATGATATTGTGGCAGTTTTGAAACGTATCACTCATGTTAGAGTTGTGGTAGAATGATTATGATTAGAGTGTTCGGAATATAGGAAGTTACATATTGTATTACGGAAAAGTACACCTAAATGCAATTTACGAAATAAGTTCATACTCATTTGGTCTCGTGTGACTTGGTAAGGTTACGTAACGCGTTTCGGAATCTAAGTTTCATCTTCAGAAAAGGTCGTCAGAACTTTAAGAATATACATAAACACAAACACTTTGTCATAACACACGTGACAGGTGATATGTGTCACAACACATACACACGTGTCATAACAGGTGCACAGTGATAATCGACGAACAGCTGAGATTAGCCGGCTTAAAAAAATAACAGGTTTGTCATGAAATCGAGTTTTCATAACTTTTTTTTTTAATTGTAGGTTTTATTGCGCGGAATACGATAAACACAATCCGCACAAATTTCCGATCCCGCCATTTTTCGCTATTTTAATGGTTTTCTATGTATTTTTGACAGATTTTTGTTATTGGCTTCCTTTTATTGACAAAACGTAGACGATCATTTTTAGGGCTTGTAGGTTTTTTGCCAAAATTAACGGACTATTCTGTATCTATTAGCTACGGTTATATGTTTGATTGTATTTACTTCTTGAAAATTTTCAGCTGTGATTGGTGTTGTGATTAGTCTGTGGATAAAACTATTTACATGCAATGTAATACTAAATTAAACTCCATCTCGCAACCGTCCGTCAAGAAACGGTATTGTAGTGGAATAATGTGTGGTTAGCACATTTAAATTCCCGTCGCCATTGTTCTAGTCTTCTCAACCAGAGTTCGCTATTACTGTAGCTTCCCAACATTCCTCACGAAGGTGAGTCAAATCCTAAACCTTTCATTCGTGATGCCAGAGTGCTAACCACTACACCTCCCGAGGGCCTATTGATATTTACCTAAATGATTCTCCCATTGTAACTTTGATAACCTAAATGATCGACTCGGGGATATCAAAACGGTATACCCACAAAAAACTAAACACTTATCTCATAACTTTCGCATATGCTACGTAATATACAGGGTGACTCACGAAGATATGCGCACAGCTACTTATGAGTTTAAGTTTACAACCATCTCCGAAGAACTAGGAGGGTCGGCGCACCTGGACACCAGAACCCCACTCATTCAGATAGGTGCAGGAAGCAAACTACCAATAGTACACCACTACCACAGTGAAATCATTCCTCAGCGCATCCTCCCATACGCCGAAACCCCTGGACAGGCTGATTATGCTCCCATGGTACTCATGTCGGCAATGTTTTCAAGGCACGTTTGATGAATCGCTGTCGGCGTTGGGTCGTTTACGCGATACTCCCTCCCACAAAATTACTTACCGAGGGAGGCGCCCGTTACCCGTCTATATGGGTTATCGTCGCTCACCAGCCGAAGCTAGTAGCTGGTATAGCATGCCAGATAGATTTCCCCCAGCTTTTTTGAGCCGACACCGTGAGGTTGTTAGAAATTAGGATAGTTTAGTTAGGAATATAGTTCAAGTTCTTTTTAAAAAGCCAGAATGACAACAATTATTGTGACAGACCTGGAAAACTGGCGAAATTGTTTAAGTTCCAAGCAAGGCGGACGTTATTGATGCTACAATGATATATACGATTGGGTGAAGGAAACGTAGTCAGTAAGACAAGATTGATCAAGGAAGGAGCCGGAGGAAAACTTAAAGATAGTTTGACGATCTTGGCGAGTAAGATCTTCCTAGGAGAATTGAGACTTTAGACGAGAATCCACAAGAGTTGCGACCAGGGTGAGCAAACTTCGTATTTTAAGAAATTTGCAATTATTACAGAAACACATAATTAAACTATAACGTATAATCAGATCTGTGAGTCACAACAATTAGAGTCATTTTTGATCAATAGTAATAATAAGAATATTGTAACATTGTATTGAGATAGGAGATGGTTCTTCTTGTTAATAAAGGTTAATTACGTACTGAACCATTTGATTATATTAAAAATAAAGAACCCAGGCAGTTTGATGATTGATTCCTAACATGGTGTATCCCTTACACGTCATATACCGAGGGTGGTGCCTTTTACCCACCTACATGATATAGGGTAGCTCACCAGCCGAAGCTGGAAGCTGGTATTAATTGCCAGGCACTTTGGGACCTCATTCTACATCAACAACTATTTCGAACACTAGAGTAGGCCTTAAAAATTTTATCCTAATTTATTTTCGACGTATCGCACAATTGCAATGATACTGAAGTTCTAGTAACTCAAATTAAGGGTTCCAATATACAAATAAAACTTTAATTCAATTTGTGAGGTTGTATACGATTGCCAAGAAATTATGTGTTTTTCTCGATAACTCGGTTTGTAATGATCTACAAAAAATATCATTTGTTCGTTTTAAACAAAAAAAAAATTGTTTTAAATATTAGACGGTAAACATTTTTAACGGCCACTAATTTGAAAACAAAATAAAGTTTTTGTTTTTACTGCACTCGTAAAACATTATTAATGCGTGTACCAAATATAAACCCAATATTTTATATATCTCCATTGTTTTAATGTTTATGGTAACAAAACAAAATGGCGGATAAACTGGAAACTTAGCCTTATTCAATTTATATTTATGATTTTTTTTTTTAAATAAATTATATGTAGAATGAGATCCCAAAGACTTTGCATTTCTTCGTGAAACATCTTAAGTACGTAAAACAACTTCCTCAATATTGTTTTAATTTATACATGTCCATAATTCATATTTATAAATCTAAAGAGAGGGAAGAGGGTTTTTTTTGTATAAATTGTAGTTCATACAAGAAACACACGCAGTGTCTCCTTTAGAGTAGTCTAATTAGAGCACTCCTAGTAAAATCTTTAATATTATATTACTTTCATACTGTTACAGCGTAGTCAATGACATGTCTGTTTTTCTAAGTAACAAGTTGCAGAATTACTGCGTGCGATTTATTTTTGGCTTTAAACGTGATGCTTGTGTAACTCCTTATTATAAAGAACTTTTTTTTTCTAAACGTAACGATTTCTGATCTTTTCATATTATAATTATGTTGCATTCGGTTCTACAAACTGGAGTGCCGAATTATTTGGCAGAAAACTTTGTTTACACCGCTGATATCACTACAAAGTCTACTAGAAGAGGTTCCATTTTACTTATTATACCGCTGGATAGAACCGTTATGTTTAATAAATTGTCAGCTTGCCTCTTGTAGAATTTCCTTCCAGAAGCACTTAAATCTGTTGACATTCGTGTCCAGTTTTCAAAGTTCAGTAGCATTTCGATCTGCTGCCAATTTCCTAGAAAAAAGGAACATTTCGTCCCGCTCAGTTTTACAAATGATTAAACAAACTAATTACATCATTTCGTAGTATCATCTCGTCCCGACGAAAGTTTGTCAAGAGTTGAGGAACGCAACGCAGGTAAACGGAGGTAAATTTAATAAATTTAAAAGTATTTTATCTAGTTTTACCAAATTCGATAAAAATATTTTCATACGAGAAGTGTTATTACTACTGTATTAACACATTTTTAAAATTTTTAAAAACAATTATTTTTTATATTATATTATAACCTAACCTAACCTAACCTAATCTAAC
The DNA here is from genome assembly GCA_963513935.1 of Aphrophora alni. Taxonomy (NCBI): domain Eukaryota; kingdom Metazoa; phylum Arthropoda; class Insecta; order Hemiptera; family Aphrophoridae; genus Aphrophora; species Aphrophora alni. The sequence goes on along the minus strand of OY740776.1, from coordinate 21,954,408 downwards.
CTAGCGTATATGTGCCAGGACGAGATGTTACTAGTGGGCAAGTAGGACTTCATCCCCAACCCCACGCTCGTGGAATCGGGACGAGATGTTACCGAGGACGAAATGTTACGACACCGTTTTCAAGGTTACTTAAGACCTTCCTTTAGAATAAAATGGATTTGGTGTCCTCGTCCTTGGGTGTAAATATTTTTAGGAATATTTTTATTCGAAGTAAATATTTTTATTATTATTTTTTTTTTCCATAGTGAGAATGTTTGAAATAAGTTTAGTAAAGGTTATTTGCTTTAGTTTTGTATAGTAATTATTGATTATTTTAGTTTTAAGGTGGCTTTTTTGTATGTTATATATGAATGTGCTTGTGTGTGTGTTTGTATTTATATGTCTAAATACATATAAGCTACAGTTTACATAAACATTTAAATTTGATTTTATATTCTAAATTTCAGTATTTTTAGTTTAAATTTAAGTTTATGTTAATTTCTAAAAATTTCTTCATTATTTTTAAACTGTTCGATGTTTTTTACTGTTTCAATTCGGTTCTGTTAGAATTTATATTTTCTTCATTATTTTTGTTGTTGTTATACAATGTTAGAGATTGGTAGAGAGGACTATACTGTCCTAATCTCGCCGCACCCCAAATAAAGACAATTCAAATTCAAAATTAAAAATAATAATCTTTGCAAGCGTATAACTCTCTACCAGATTTTTATTGTCCAACTCTTCTTATCTTCCGACACTGACGTTATTAGAGTATTCGAGGGCTAGAGATTTTTATTTAATGATCTTTTCTTCATTTTTTTTTTAATAGATCGATGATGACCGAGAGGTTTTTTGCCTTCAAACAATAAAAAATACCATAATAGAAGACACAAAAATCCACAAAGAATCTTATAAATGAGTAAAACATCAATATTGATAATTTTATGTTGGGTTACGTTAGGTTAGGTTAGGGGGAAAGGTTAGGTTAGGTTGGGGGAAAGGTTATGTTAGAGGTTATGGGAGAAAGGTTAGGTTAGAGGTTATGGGAGAAAGGTAAGGTTAGGTTATGGGGGAAAGTCCCAGATACCGAAACGATCGAGAAAGTACAAGAGATAGTTTTCAAATTTGTTCCCATGTATATATCTTTCTTCCTTTGTAATACTGTTCATAAATAAAGAATATTATAAATAAAGTAAACCATCAATATTGATAATCTTAGGTTAGGAAGCTGCTTGATACAAAAGCGAGACAAACTATTAGAGTTAACTACAAAGTTGCTTACATTATTCCTATGAACAGAAAATTTCCTTTAGAAAGGTAATAAAACCATTCCCACAAAATACAAAGGGGATGTTTTCTATAGGGGTTGTATTTGCGATACGGAAAATGGATTAAATATAAACCCTTTGGTTAACCTTCTCATCACTTTGTTCTTTGTCGTACACCCATATATCCTCTCGTTTACAATTAATTTAAAGGTTAATAACTCTCTTGGCAAACTTTAAACTAATATCAAGGCTTTAATAGAGTATTGCTTAATTAAAATAAAATTAATTGTCTTCTGAAACTATACATTATTCCAACTCAAACAAATCCTTTACTCTGTGTCGTTATATATGGTAATTTATTTTTTAACAACGATCTCGCTACAGATAAGGGCAATGTAAGTGCTGAATAAAACATAATTACTTTGCGGTAGTTAAATCAAATGAGAGTTGTCGTCAACGAATTCCTTGTTGTATTTAGTAATAACTGCTCTGTTATTATACAACTTTATTGTAATGTAGTGAACAGGGGCTGTGCACGCAATCTGGCTACAGAGAAGGGGCAGTGTAGGCAATATGAGTACTGAATGAAAATATGGCTTTGCAGTTAGTAGTGAAATCAAATGGAGAGTTGTCATCAACGAATTCATTATTGTATTGAGTTATAACTACTCTGTTATACAATTTTATTGTAATGTAGTGAACAGGGGCTGTGCACGCAATCTGGCTACAGAGAAGGGGCAGTGTAGGCAATATAAGTGCTGAATAAAAATATGGCTTTGCAGTTAGTAGTGAAATCAAATGGAGAGTTGTCATCAACGAATTCCTTATTGTATTGAGTTATAACTACTCTGTTTTTATACAACTTTATTGTAATGTAGTGAACAGGGGCTGTGCACGCAATCTGGCTACAGAGAAGGGGCAGTGTAGGCAATATAAGTGCTGAATAAAAATATGGCTTTGCAGTTAGTAATGAAATCAAATGGAGATTTGTCATCAACAAATTCCTTATTGTATTGAGTTATAACCGCTCTGTTATACAACTTTATTGTAATGTAATGAAGAGGGGCTGTGTATGCAATCTGGCTACAGAGAGGGGCAGTGTAGGCAATATAAGTACTGAATAAAAATATGGCTTTGCAGTTAGTAATGAAATCAAATGGAGATTTGTCATCAACAAATTCCTTATTGTATTGAGTTATAACCGCTCTGTTATACAACTTTATTGTAATGTAATGAAGAGGGGCTGTGTATGCAATCTGGCTACAGAGAGGGGCAGTGTAGGCAATATAAGTACTGAATAAAAATATGGCTTTGCAGTTAGTAATGAAATCAAATGGAGATTTGTCATCAACAAATTCCTTATTGTATTGAGTTATAACCGCTCTGTTATACAACTTTATTGTAATGTAATGAAGAGGGGCTGTGTATGCAATCTGGCTACAGAGAAGGGGCAGTGTAGGCAATATAAGTGCTGAATAAAAATATGGCTTTGCAGTTAGTAATGAAATCAAATGGAGATTTGTCATCAACAAATTCCTTATTGTATTGAGTTATAACTGCTCTGTTATACAACTTTATTGTAATGTAGTGAACAGGGGCTGTGCATGCAATCTGACTACAGAGAAGGGGCAGTGTAGGCAATATAAGTGCTGAATAAAAATATGGCTTTGCAGTTAGTAATGAAATCAAATGGAGATTTGTCATCAACAAATTCCTTATTGTATTGAGTTATAACCGCTCTGTTATACAACTTTATTGTAATGTAGTGAACAGGGGCTGTGCATGCAATCTGACTACAGAGAAGGGGCAGTGTAGGCAATATAAGTGCTGAATACAAATATGGCTTTGCGGTAGTAAATCAAATGGAGATTTGTCATCAACGAATTCCTTATTGTATTTAGTTATAACTGCTCTGTTTTTATACAACTTTATTGTAATGTAGTGAACAGGGGCTGTGCATGCAATCTGGCTACAGAGAAGGGGCAGTGTAGGCAATATATATAGCAATAATGACTTTGCGGTAGTGAAATCAAATGGAGATTTGTCATCAACGAATTCCTTATTGTATTTAGTTATAACTGCTCTGTTATTATACAACTTTATTGTAATGTAGTGAACAGGGGCTGTGCATGCAATCTGGCTACAGAGAAGGGGCAGTGTAGGCAATATAAGTGCTGATTACAAATATGGCTTTGCAGTTAGTAGTGAAATCAAATGGAGATTTGTCATCAACGAATTCCTTGTTGTATTTAGTAATAACTGCTCTGTTATTATACAACTTTATTGTAATGTAGTGAACAGGGGCTGTGCATGCAATCTGGCTACAGAGAAGGGGCAGTGTAGGCAATATAAGTGCAGAACAAAAATACTGTAATGACTTTGCGGTAGTGAAATTAAATGGGGGATTTGATATCAAGGAATCTTTTACAACTTAATTCTATTTGATTTACAACCAAAAGAATAAAATGTTTTTTAATTTGTTGAATATATAATAGTTCAAGTTTTATGACAGAGTTCTTTAAATGTTAATGAATGGTCATCTTTAATTTTTCCTTGATTAAAACACTCGATCATTATAGCTCTACACACACACACACACACACACACACACACACACACACACACACACACACACACACACACTAATTGACGGTTAAATATTCACTTTGCCGCTAAGGGAAAAATTAAATAAAACAAAAAGTCGTTACATCCTTATAAATATTGTATGTACAATCGTTAAAATATACAATAATTGTACTATTAAAAAATGGATGATAAATTTAAAATAAAAAAGGAGACAGAGAGAAAGTTTACAAGTTGTAATAAAGTCCTGTAAAAAACAACAACAAGAAACCAGTAAATAAATATCATAACAAGCCTAGGGCTGATCCCAATACATTTATCTTTCCTTGTGAACATATTTTTATTTATAACGAATTTTGTTGTTGTTGTGATTCTGTTTTCATTTTATTTTCTCATAGATGATAGGTCAAAACATAGATGTCAACTTATTTTCGTAAATATTACTTGCAATTTTGATTTTGCAATTTATAGAAGGGGGGAGTGAGTTACAAAATATGTTATTTAAACATAAAGTTCCAAAAATTATGGGACCTGTCTCGTATTTTAAATTTTTTCGATTTATTCAAACCAAACTATCAGGAATCCATTCATTTGAATCGTTGAGTTACCTTCCTTAGGAACCTTCCGAATAGTTGTTGTTGAAATTTTTAAATCAGATCCTATTTATCCAAAGACATTCCCAAAATTTCATTTTTCTATTTTAATTCGTTAAAAAATTTCGCAATGGGTCTGATACTTTTGGAACACTCAGTATCATAATAACTAATTTTCAACTAATGCAAGAGTATAGAGTAATATTGAAGGATTATTAGATAAATACAATATTTTTGTTGTTAATTTTTATCCAAAAAAGGTCACATACTTTTGTAACACTCAGTGTCATAGCTTATTTACAACTAATGCAAGATTATAGAGTAAAAGTGAAGGATTATAGGATAGATACAATATTTTTGTTGTTAATTTTTATCCAAAAAAGGTCACATACTTTTGGAACACTCAGTGTCATAACTTATTTTCAACTAATGCAAGATTATAGAGTAAAAGTGAAGGATTATAAATTAGATACAATATTTTTGTTGTTAATTTTTATCCAAAAAAGGTCACATACTTTTGTAACACTCAGTGTCATAGCTTATTTACAACTAATGCAAGATTATAGAGTAAAAGTGAAGGATTATAAGATAAATACAATAATTTTGTTGTTAATTTTTATCCAAAAAAGGTCACATACTTTTGGAACACTCAGTAAGTGAAGGATTATAAGATAAATACAATAATTTTTTTGTTAATTTTTATCCAAAAAAGGTCACATACTTTTGGAACACTCAGTGTCATAACTTATTTTCAATTAATGCAAGATTATAGAGTAAAAGTGAAGGATTATAAGATAAATACAATAATTTTTTTGTTAATTTTTATCCAAAAAAGGTCACATACTTTTGGAACACTCAGTGTCATAACTTATTTTCAACTAATGCAAGATTATAGAGTAAAAGTGAAGGATTATAAGATAAATACAATAATTTTTTGTTAATTTTTATCCAAAAAAGGTCACATACTTTTGGAACACTCAGTGTCATAACTTATTTTCAACTAATGCAAGATTATAGAGTAAAAGTGAAGGATTATAAGATAAATACAATAATTTTGTTGTTAATTTTTATCCAAAAAAGGTCACATACTTTTGGAACACTCAGTGTCATAACTTATTTTCAATTAATGCAAGATTATAGAGTAAAAGTGAAGGATTATAAGATAAATACAATATTTTTGTTGTTAGTTTTTATCCAAAACAGGCCACATACTTTTGGAACACTCAGTATCATAATAACTAATTTTCAACTAATGCAAGATTATAGAGTAAAATTGAAGGATTATTAGATAAATACAATATTTTTGTTGTTAGTTTTTATCCAAAACAGGCCACATACTTTTGGAACACCCAGTATCATAACATATGTTCAACTAATGCAAGATTATAGAGTGAAATTGAAGGATTATTAGATAGATACAATATTTTTGTTGTTAGTTTTTAACCAAAAAATGTTACGGTTTTACCATATTTTTTTTTGCATTCAAACAGTATTTATTTATAAACAAAGTTTAATCTATTTACAAAAACTGACCAATCCGTATAAGTATCGACTAAAGTCTTAAGTCTGATTTAATAAAGCACTTTTGTAGGAATGTCATTAACTAATTATTTAACACTACGTAACTTTTTAAACCAAATTATACGGTTCAGTTATTTCAAGCCTGCGAACATCATTGACAAAGTTGTCATTCATAGACTTCATATCTCCATTAGCGTAAGCTTGAAGTCATTTGCCAACCTTGACAGTCATCTTCATTGACTTCCTCCTTCACCATCTTGTTATGAAGGTATCGATGGAAATTTCTTCTCTTATTTCAATTGTCTAACATTTAGCCCACTCAATACCTTGTCTGTAAGATGGCAGACGTTAAGAAAATAGTATATATACAATTAAGAGGTTATGTTAGGGTTAGGTTAGTTTAGTTAATGTTAGGTTAAGTTATGAATAGGTTAGGTTATATTAGGGTGTAGCCGACGTCAAGAATGTACTGTTATATACAATTAGAGGTTATGGTTAGGTTAGGTTAGGGCGTAGCCGACGTCAAGAAAATAGTGCATTTACTATTAAGAAGTTATGGTAGGGTTAGGTTAGGGTGTAGCTGAGGTCAAGAAAGTACTGTTATATACAATTAAGAGGTTATGGTTAGGTTAGGTTAGGTTAGGTTAGGGTGTAGCTGAGGTCAAGAAAGTACTGTTATATACAATTAAGAGGTTATGGTTAGGTTAGGTTAGGTTAGGGTGTAGCCGACGTAAACCTGTGTAAACAACTGTTTTGAATAAACTTATGCTACAAGTTAAGACTCCATAATCTAATAATACAATTAAAAATTTCATACAAGACCCAAAAATTCAAACTTACTCAATACAATTTAGAGGAACTGTTTGTCTACATTGTACGGTAGAACTGAGTAGATACCATGATGGCTCCATCGTGTACTAGAAAGATCAATACATTTTGTATTGTTTAAGTGTGTATCATATTTTTAAACGTAGCGATAAAATTGTATAACGAGTGCCCCTTTAAATTATGTTAATATATTTTTTTACTACTTGAAGCTAACTCAAAATAATAAAGATGGAAGATAATTATAAAAAATATTATACGAGAGTAAGATCCTATTTTTTATTATTATCCTCAAAGAGTACATATTATGGCTGTAATAAAACCAACAGCTCCCAAGGAACAGATAGAACAGAGATAAGAAAACTGAATGAAATAAGAATGAGTTCACAAAGGCTTTGTCTCAAAAGTTGTAACTTTATACAAGGTAGAAATTTTAGTCACAGATGAATCATTTCTTTAAATTAATGTAGGAGTGTTACGCGGTTAAGTACAGAGAGTAACAATTTGTTTATCTAGAATTGGATTTGGATAAATCAATTTAGTAACTGAGATGCATATCGTGTTATATACATGAAGGCTCATTTATAATGATAACGGCCGTGGGAACTGCAAATGATCATAGGTGGATCTACACCTTTTCGTGTATTCTTGAATAAATCCCTTTCCTATCAGGTCTCTCTCAACCAACTCTTGTTCTCTTCCGAACTATTAGAGTATTTGAAGACTAGGTTATATGTTATGTTCTTTTCTTACTTTTTATTATAAGGGGGGGGGGTGATGACCGACAGGTTTAAACAAAATAGTAAGAATGTTTTGATAAACTGAGAATAAACGTGTAACTGAAAGCCACAGTTTTTGTTGGGATTAGCTACTTAGCGTTGTAATTAATTTGACTTTATGTTGTTTGGGTGGTCTGTAGTTAACAATATTTCCTTTATTCAACCCCCCAGGGGCATGCCGTATTCCGCTCCTATATCGCGGGTTCGTCTCCCACGGGTTATCTATTAGGGTATTCGAGAGCTAGGTCTTTTACTTAAGCAGTATAAGAGTAAATTTCGAGTTGTAAAAAAATTCGAGCACTGTTTTTTTGGCCGGAAGAGGTGAACCCAAAATGATATCAAAATTGTCCCCTCAGGGGCACTTACGAGTGCAGGTAGATTCCTCTCTTTCATCTTTCTTATCAGGTCTCTCTTAACCAACTCTTGTTCTCTTCCGACCTTGACGCTATTATCATATTTGAGTGTTAGGAGTCTTTATGTTATGTTCATTTCTTCTTTTTATTTAATTCGAGCACTGTTTTTTTGGCCGGAGGAGGTGAACCCAAAATGATATCAAAATTGTCCCCTCAGGGGCACTTACGAGTGCAGGTAGATTCCTCTCTTTCATCTTTCTTATCAGGTCTCTCTTAACCAACTCTTGTTCTCTTCCAACCCTGACGCTATAATCATATTTGAGGGTTAGGAGTCTTTATGTTATGTTCATTTCTTTTTTTTATTTAACCAGTATTAAGAGTAAATTTGGTAATTGTAAAAAAATTCGACCACTGTTGTTTGGCTGAAGGGGGTAAACCCAAAATGATATCAAAATTGTCCCTTCAAGGGCACTTACAAGCAGGTAGATCCTATCAGGTCTCTCATGACCAACTCTTGTTCTTTTCCAACCCTGACGCTATAATTCGACCACTGTTTTTTGACCGAAGGAGGTGAAACCAAAATTAAAGTGATGTCTAAATTTGTCCCCTCAGCGACATTTATAATGATTACGGGTGTGAATATTTTCCTAGCTGGACTTACACTTCATCTAGTCTTGCAGGTAGATCTCTCTCTTTCCTCTTTCCTATCAGGTCTCTCTTGACCAACTCTTAACCTCTTCCGACCATGACGCTATTAGAGTATTTGATGAGTAGGTTATATTTAATGTTCTTTTGTTACTTTTCATTATAAAAGGATGATGACCGACAGGTTTAAACAATAATAATAACCGTTATAAAACTGTGAACTTTTTTTGATAAAAAATTAACAAAAATATTCAGTTAAAAAAATTACGACAAGCACGTAGGATTTGGTTTAGTGTTGTCGAAAAAAAAAACCATTTGAAATTCAGAAAAATTTAAATACAAAAATCAATATTACGTCATCCAACTAATGTTAAGAAAGCAACGATACAATTACAAGGTTCAGAAAGCCTGTGTAACAACTGTTTTAAACGAACTTACGTTACTGAGTAAGACACCTTGATCTATGAATACAATTAAAGATAGTCTACAAAGTTCAAGAGACTAACCTAATGAGCATTACATTTAGAGTATATCTCCTTGTATTATATGTTGGGTTTGGGTAAGTACCACGATGGCGCCCACCAACTTCTAATCGTTTTAAGAATGCAGTCTTTCATAGTCATCCCCATATACAGCCTGAAACCAAACATTAAAAAAAAAGTTTTTTCTTTGAAGAATCTCGAAACTCTGGGGCAATATACTGTCATGTTATATTTGCCAGTGTCTCTTCAATCAATATATTATATAGACAAGTTGTACATCCATTAGTAGATTACTAGCAACACTCTCACAGTATCCTATCTACATACGATATTGATTTTATAGCTGAAAACTATTTATAAATAAACGTGTTAGACCATAGAGTTTAATTATGCTACGGCAATATCAATAACTTTGTTTATTCTCGGCCTAAATATTTTATTGCTAAATGTCACACGCCTACTTTCAACAGACGCGGCTTTTAGTAGATGTTTAAAACAATTTCTGTACGATTTTAAAATTTTTCCTTTGTTTGTTTTTATTTTGGGGAGTGATTAGGGCGTTTCTTCCACTTAACCCCTTAAACAAATACAACTTTTTTACGTTGTTTAAAGGTGAAAAAATTAACCTCTAGTCCTCGAATACTCCAATAGCGTTAGGGTTCGAAAGAGAACAAGAGTTGGTCAAGAGAGACTTTATAGTAAAGATAAACGTGAGAATATATGAAGAAAAGCTTAGATCGAGTTAGGATTGTCACTCCCGCATGCACTCTAGTGAGCCCCTAAGTGTAATAAATATACATAAAATGAAACTGAAATTATAAAATAAAGATAATATCCAATAAAATAATATAATAACAAATAAAAATTTAAAAATTCCTGGATGAAAATATACAAAACAACTAAAAGAATATAGATAGTAAAGGGAAATTTCTGTGTCAAAAATATTAATAACGTTTTTCTTGGATAAATTCTTTTTGAAATCCATCAAGCCAGAAAAAGAGTTTTTTGAACGGTATCTATCGGCTGTCATATTATAGGCCTACAGCCTACCTCACCACAAACGTGAGGAGTGATTTTTCGCAAATTTAGTATGTGTTCATATTTTGGTCAAATGATTGGAATATATGCGTATTAACTGTTAAAGGGGAAGTAGGGACACAAATTCTAAAAATTGGGAATAGCGAGTTTTATCATATTTTTTTCAAGAGTAGTCTATGAGGACACAGACATAACGTAATGGTCGCCAGGTCGCCAAAAGTGTAGGTTTGGTAAAAGTGCAGGTTCCCGAGATATCGGTTAATAATAATAATCGGTCACAATGCTGTTCCAAAATACGTCATTTCTCAAATTCAGCGATACCGATTTCATTCAAATTTTAGTGAAATGTGAAGACTAATTTTATTACCCAAATCCGTGTAAAAAAAATCCAAGAAAGAAATATTACAGTACAAGAATTATTGATAAAAAACAAAAATGAGCTTTGACTCTCGTTTTTATAATTAAATGTGCCTTGCAGTGGGGACATGTTTATGGCACAAAGAAAGCAAGTTTGTACCCTTATTTAAATATAAATACTTTTTCAAAGACAGCTCCCTTGATTCATTTTCACTTTTTGATTGACAGCTACCAAACTGTCATTTTTGTGACGAAATGTTTTGCTTAGTTTTTATTTGCTTTTAAGGATGGGTGAGTGAGGAAGTTTGTGCAATGTTTCTGTAGTTTATTTCACACTTGGACAAACTATAATTTGTATAGGCATAGTTTAATTTTAACTTTAAACAATATAAAACAATAATTAAAAGTTCAATAATAAAATAGTGTACAATAAATTAGTCAACCCGAACAATAACAGTACTATTTGTTATCTGTGACCTACCGCCAACAATCCTTCATTTTTTCTTTTTTCAGATTATATGTTTATATAACTAATTTTACTACACATGTTTCGGACATTATCCATCGTCGGGTGATAAACACTTAATTAAAATTTTAATGTAATAGCAGATATTTCTTGTTGAAATTCTATATTCAAGGATAAAATAAAGCAATAAAGCTTAAAGTTTCAAAATATTTTAATAATATAAATGAGCTACAATTGTTTCGCCTTGCGGCATCATCGGGCAACAAATGATAGTTGCAATATTTGCAACTTGCAATAGTTGCCCGATGATGCCACAAGGCGAAACAATTGTAGCTCATTTATATTATTAAAATATTTTGAAACTTTAAGCTTTATTGCTTTATTTTATACTTTATTAAAACATTCAACATAAAATACAGTGTAATGAAATTAGTTGTTTGAACATATAAACTGAAAAAAGAATGTTTGTTATCTGTAAGTCACAGATAACAAATAGTTATTCAAGCATATCCGGTTGCTGGAGACCATTAACATAAAAACAGTACTGTAAGTATAAATTATTAAAATATAAAAAAAGATATTTTTAAATAATGATTATACTGTATTAGTAAATGCAGCATTTAAAACATAATATAAAATTTTGAAATGTTTAACTACTAAAAAACTGGTTGTTCTGAATGAATGAAACAAAATGAAGTCGCTTACCGAGTAGAAAGACTCCGGCAATTAGGGCGTTTTTGAAGTTCTTAAAATATATTTATATTTGAAATTATTGTAATAATTGTATCTGCTAAGATGTACGTAATTGGTCTGAGTACAATCTCACGTAAATCCTAGCAGTGTCTTATACCAGGTGTTTCAGACCACATGGACACTATCTGTAGCGCCTAAACGAAACCAGATAAAAATTTCCTTCCAATTAGAACCCCCATTTTTCGACACCAAAGAATTCAGGAAAATTATTTTCGACGCTCCTCAATGACCCAAAAGGGCACTTTTGGGGGGCTGGGTGGTGTTTTTGAAAAATTTTAAAATAGAAACATAGGTCATGTGATACCTTATTTTAAAGGTCTCTCTTTTTGAACATTTTGGAGCAAACAAAAATTGTTATATTTTCATTACTGTACAGGGTGTGACGAAATAGTTTTTTTTTTTTTTTTTTTTTTTTTTTAGTTTTTAGCGGGAAATGTGACTGCCAGCTACCTAACAAAGATAGGGCAACCATTTTTCCCCCCTAGTTTTACAAGAACACACCCTTTCAGGAGATATGGGGTAGTATGGACTTCTATGAAGTTTTCAAATTTTTAAATCATTTCAAACTTAATAACTTTTATAGAGCAAAAAGTAAAAAAATTCAAAGAGCTACCTAGATTGAAAACCATTTGAGAGACCTTTTGAAAACAAACATTTTTTGTATTGAAAGTTTGGTTCTATCTTGCACCATTGAATAATGTAAAAAAATGGTGCAAGATAAAAAAACATTTTGTCACACCCTGTACAGTAATGAAAAGATAACACAATTTTTTTGCTCCAAAATGTTCAGAAAAGAAAGACCATTAAAATGAGGTATCACATGACCTATGTTTCTATTTAAAAATTTTCCAAAAACACCACCCTGCACCTGCCCTTTTGGGTCATTGAGGAGCGTCGAAAATAATTTTCCTGAATTCTTTGGGGTCGAAAAATGGGGGTTCTAATTGGAAGGAAATTTTTATCTGGTTTCGTTTAGGCGCTACAGATATTGTCCATGTGGTCTGAAACACCCGGTATATGTCGACTCGTCTCGAAGTTCCTCCATCTTCAAGACCTACTATATGATGATTCAATAATAACGGCTGTTACATTGCAATATTTTAGTTATATCTTTGTTGATCAGTATATTTGAGGTTAGTTATTATGGAACTCTTCACAATAGAGCAACGAATATTAATTGTGAAAACACATTACAAATACAGTATGGTGAGTGTTACGCAGAAACTGTGTGCAAGCTTCGTACGACTCAAGGTCCTACTGAGTCAACAGTTTGTAGGTTGATGAAAGGTTTGAGACAAAGGGTTCGACTGGAGACATGAAAACACCAATGCACTGTCGTTCCAGCCGCTCTGATCAGAACATTGTGCTCGACAGTGTTGCCGTGAGTCCACACAAGTCAATTCGTCGTCGTTCTCAAAAGTTGGGTCTCTAAAAAAGTTTCCTTCAGCGAATTATTACAAAGAATCTCCATATGAAGGCCTACAAAACTCAACAACTGAAACCAACGGAGACAGTTTTGGTGAATGGATTTTGGTGAATGTCTGAAGGTGTTGCATTGTGATCGAGTTACAACATGCAGAGCAAGTCATGGAGGACTTTATCCCAAATGTAATGTTTTCATAATGACAACATGTATCCTCTTTGTATTGATGTTGAAATATGTTAAATTTCATAAATACAAAGTAATTTATTCAACACTTAAACATGGGCGTTATTATTGAATCACCCTATAGTTGCTTTTATTTGTTGCCCCGAATCCAATTTAAAGATTTTCAGAGAAAATTGAAGTAAAATGCAAAGGTTATAAAAGCAATATCATAAACAATTTCATTTTACAGCCAACGAAATGTATACAACTTCTCTTTCCTCATTTGCCGATTGAAGAAGCGGTCCTCACGTGTAAACTAGAGGTACAGTTATATCAATATGGAATATGTTGAAGTGAAGGGAGTTCTAGTGTTTCATTAACAAAGTTTGTTCTAGTTTCTTGAATTTTCATCTATAATTAACTGTGATAGGAACTAAAATATAACAAACAATTCGAAGTTAAATAAGTTGACTCAACTATTTATAGGTGACAGCTCTTGCCGGGTTTCCTTACTTCCTGTGTTGAAATATGGCCTCAAGTAGCTTTTTTAGTATAAGTAGCTCAATAATAGAGGGTTTTAATTTGCTTAATACAGTATTATAATTAAATTAACGAAGTTTTTTCCTTGATGATTGAAGGTAAAATAACCTCTCTCGATCGTCATTGTTTTATACTGTATATATATATATATATAAGGGACAAAAGACCCCTAGCCCTCGAATACTCATCAGAGTCGGAAAAAAAGAAGAGTTTGTCAAGATAGACCTGATAGAAAAGATGAAAAAGAGGTGTAGTAAAGCCCAAGAATACTGAAAGTAGGTGTAGATCCAGATGGGGTCCTTTGGGATCGCCAAAGCCGTACTCATTAAATTGAACCCCTGAGGAAGTCGTGAGGGGATTTGTAATATTTACAAAGTATACAAAACCAGCATTGCGTTATTCTCAATCAAACAGTAACTGGTCTATCATATTTCATTGATTTAAGAACCCTTAATGTATTTAGTCTTAGTTTTGGCTGCTTATGTCTACCTTTACGTACGTGTTCTTAGGTTATACTTTTAGTTTGTAGCATGGGCTATTCGGTTATGTTGGTATTTTTCACGTTTTGTATGTTTTACGCTTATCACCTGCTAACGAAACTTGATTTATACCCTCGAAACGACATGTATTAGTTATATGTACAAAAACTATTGCATTTGTCTGATTAATCGAAATAACATGTCTAGTTGTTGGTTAAAACGTTCCTATTTGACAATTATATTTGAATAATTAACTTGAATTTAACTAATAATTCCTATTTCGTAATCCAACTATCAGCACATTATGTTTAAGGTAATAACCAATTTTTTGTTGGTCTGTTAATTTAGGGTTGGCCAATTTATATTTTAAGGGGGATTATTTAATCAAGGATTCACAATGATTTGGAAGCGTACTTTTACTTAGTGTTACTAAGAGGTTGAATCGTTCGTGCAATAATTGGTAATTCTGAGCTCTTACAGCAACATTGGCCTAATTAACAACAGTAACCAGCTTTGATGAGCTCCAAATCAAAGTTGCATATTTTACCTTATAGTTTACAAGCAAATAGTGGTCGAACGTGTTACGTCACTAAGAGGTTGAATTTCGTCCAATTGGTCACTCTCAGCTCTTACAGCGACATTGACCTAATTAACAACAGTAACCAGCTTTGATGAGCTCCAAATCAAAGTTGCACATTTTACTTAATAGTTTACAAGCAAATAGTGGTCGAACGTGTTACGTCACTAAGAGGTTAAATCGTTCGTGCAATAATTGGTCACTCTCAGCTCTTACAGCGACATTGACCTAATTAACAACACTAGCCAGCTTTGATGAGCTCCAAATCAAAGTTGCACATTTTACTTAATAGTTTACAAGCAAATAGTGGTCGAACGTGTTACGTCACTAAGAGGTTGAATTTCGTCCAATTGGTCACTCTCAGCTCTTACAGCAACATTGGCCTAATTAACAACAGTAACCAGCTTTGATGAGCTCCAAATCAAAGTTGCACATTTTACTTAATAGTTTACAAGCAAATAGTGGTCGAACGTGTTACGTCACTAAGAGGTTGAATCGTTCGTGCAATAATTGGTCACTCTCAGCTCTTACAGCGACATTGACCTAATTAACAACACTAGCCAGCTTTGATGAGCTCCAAATCAAAGTTGCACATTTTACTTAATAGTTTACAAGCAAATAGTGGTCGAACGTGTTACGTCACTAAGAGGTTGAATTTCGTCCAATTGGTCACTCTCAGCTCTTACAGCAACATTGGCCTAATTAACAACAGTAACCAGCTTTGATGAGCTCCAAATCAAAGTTGCACATTTTACTTAATAGTTTACAAGCAAATAGTGGTCGAACGTGTTACGTCACTAAGAGGTTGAATCGTTCGTGCAATAATTGGTCACTCTCAGCTCTTACAGCGACATTGACCTAATTAACAACACTAGCCAGCTTTGATGAGCTCCAAATCAAAGTTGCACATTTTACTTAATAGTTTACAAGCAAATAGTGGTCGAACGTGTTACGTCACTAAGAGGTTGAATTTCGTCCAATTGGTCACTCTCAGCTCTTACAGCAACATTGGCCTAATTAACAACAGTAACCAGCTTTGATGAGCTCCAAATCAAAGTTGCACATTTTACTTAATAGTTTACAAGCAAATAGTAGTCGAACGCGTTACGTGGAAGAAACCCATAACTTGGGCTATTTACGTAACCAATTAATTAATGCCTTTTAATAAAGTTACTCCGGGATAACGAGACCCATCTAAATCGAGGTTGCGCTAAGAATTTTGGGAGAGTCAGAAAATAACACAGCACTGAAAACAAAACTGGTCTGACCTGTCTCTCTCGGCACACTGTATGACATACTAGTTTTCAGCCGTGAAACTCGGCCGAAAATGGAATGTATACCATAGTTCCGAATATATATTGAATCCGGAGTTAGGCACAAACACGGGAATTTTTCGAAACTATCGCACCAACACTGAAATAAGTAGCCGACTGTCTTATAACTCTGAAAAGGACAGAGGTATTGGCGACAGTAAGAGGGGAGGGATGGCGCTTGGGCTATCACATAAAGGCCTGCCTTCCACTGAACAAAATAAAGTACAATTTCATCATTTTTTTTATTTATAAAATAGTCCGAGTATTATGGGCGCAGAAACGGAAGAATGATGTGGGTTAGGTTAGGTTAGGTTAGTTGAACGGTTAGAATATATTTGACAAGACGTTGAACGTGAACTGGGCAATTTGATGTCTAAACAAGACTTTTTACAACGTAGTAAATGACTCCATGAATGGAGTCTTATTTATTGAAAAATTTCCCCTGTTTATCTCTTATAAATATTTTTACTCTAAAGTTAGAAATTACGTGATTTATAAACGTTCTATTCAACACTCACTAGACAAAGATTCTCTGAGTTACGAAGGTTTTGTGGCGATGTGTGTTACTCCCCCCCCCCACGTCAACCAATGACGAGCCTCGTACCCCTTCTCCATTTCTTCTATCACTGTGCAGACCTCTACCACAATTCGGACATTTTATCATATTCGGTGTTGTGACACGGTTATAAATTTCAGTCCTATTAGACACATCTGTTTTCGCTGCTATAAGTTTCGGTGTTACGGCATCTGAGTGTAAGAACGGTGTTGTTTTCTGAGTGCAACAGGCTTTCTAGAGAGGCGCGGTTACCTCCTTAAACAGGTACCGTCTTAAGCTATTTTTCCTTACGGAAATAAAAGGCTGTGAATTTGAAATTACCACAAGGTTAAAAAATTTAGTGTTACTTCTAAGAAATCCCATCCTTCAGAGGTTTACTTACGAGGGGCGTTCAATAAGTAAATAGACAAACCTTTCCAGGTTCAAAAACAATCACCGGGGAAATTTTATAACTATAAATATTTTGAGTTGGCAACACTGTCAACATTCTAATACAGCTGTTTTGTCGTTGTTGAACGTTTGTTTATTTTTGTTAATGAGTTTTGATAATGGAAAGTTCTTTTAAAGATTGCACTTTGGAAGAGCAACGAGCTATTATTAGATTTTTGTTTTCTGAAGGAACAAAACCATCTGAAATTCACTCAAGAATTAAAAGACAATATGGAAAAGGTGTATAAACCGTGCGCAAACTTTTAAATCGGTGCAAACTTGGGCGAACAAATATGAGTGATGTGCAACATTCAAATCGACCGATTAAGGTTTCAAATGTTTTGATGGAAAACCGATGGAAACTTTTATTCAGGAAGACCGAAGAATTACAGTGGACCAATTATCTGAAACTTGTCATACATCGTCCACTCAATCATTCATGACAATTTGAAATACCGCAATCATGGGCATGTTGGATTCCAAAACTTTTCCCCCTGTAATCTTGGGTTAGACTTCTCTTCTACCTTTGCTATCAGGTCTTTCTTTAACAACTCTTGTTCTCTTCCTGATGCAATTAGAGTTTAAAGGGTGTATTTTAGCAAGTTCCGATAGTTATCTTTAGACTCTTTAATTTTTTCTTTTTTTAAATATTTCATAATTCTATTTACTGTAAGAACTCTAAAAATTAACACTACTTTTGTAATTAATTTGTGAATGCTCTGTATTTCAGCAAATGTCTCGCGATATGAAAATGTGAAAGGAAAATGTAATTTGTTTTAATATTTATTACGTTTAAAGCACAGCTAATGTAACTAAGAGGAAATTATTTGACGTAATGCAGAGTGGTACAGACCGTCAACAGTCCACTGCACTATTATGTTTGTACTATACTCTTGTTAATACAGCCTCAACAAGTACAAAGTACACTTTATACTCTTCTAGTTTGCATGTGCAATCCAGATGAATAATGTTTGTATATTAAAAATAATATGAAGTAGCTGATTTACTTTTCCCCCCTTTGCTTTTTAAAAGAGAAATACAAAATGTATGTGGGTTATCTGATAACCTAATATGTGTGATAGCTGCCTTAAGAGCAATATTTAATATCAGTGTACTGATTTATATGAAGCAACCTATTGATCGTCTTGTCCACAATATATCCTGTGTCGTTCGTTTTTGTCTTTCTTTTCGGTTATAAAAAAAGAAGAAAAGAATACAAAATAAAGTTCCTTCGCCCTCAAGTACTCTAAGTAGCCTTAGGGTTGAAAAAGAACAAGAGTTACTCAAGATAGAATAGATGAAAGATTTAATTCAAGAGTAATTGAAGAAAAGTGTAGATCAAGCTAGGTATCTCGGGTCCGTCACACCAATACTCACTGTAGCCTGATATACTGCTATGAAAGAACAAGAAATAGTTCTTTTTTTACGTAATTACTAAATATCGGCAGTACGGATTTCAATAAAATTTTAGGCATGTGAGAGATTTATACCGAGAGGAGTGTATAAAATAACAAATTACTGTTCAGGAATAGTTCAGCATATATTATTGCACAAACTTTGTAATTGAAACTTTATTTCAATCAAAATACGATGAAGAGGTGAATATAGTACAAGTTTATTACAGTTTAAAAATATAAATATTTTTCAAATAAGTCAAAAATTAATTTTCAATTTTTAAGTAACAACTAACGAACTGAAATTTTTCGTGATTATTTTTGTTAGTTTTAATTAGGTTTTCGGGATGGGTAAATGCGAAAGTTTGTGCTGTGTTTTTGAACAGTTTATTTTGAATACTCAAATGTAAATGTAAAAAATTACTGTTCTTTGTATGCCTTAAGATTACAACAATGTACATGAGAAATTAATGCAACTTGAGTATTTTTTACTGATTTATTGTTTTAAAAACGAAAAACTTCTGGGTTATCATCGCCTTTACAAATAAAAAGATGAAATGAGTATGAAATAAAGACACCTTGAATACTCTAATAACGTTAGAGTAAAAAAAAGTAGAAAAGTTGGTTAATTTATTCATTGTAGTCTGACAGCTAGGATTAGAATATAAATTGAAACAACTTCTTTTAAAACAATGCAGATCATTGTTGAAATCGTAGATCAACAGTGAAAACCAATATTAAAAACTGAAACAAATCAAAGCTGGTGTGCCGCAGCGTAGTGTTTTTGGTCCGTTATTGTATTTACTTAATACCTAACAAAAACATAGATTGCAAATTTTTCAGATGACATCGTTGGAACTAATGGAATAGAAGCTAATAATTTACAACTACACAAAGCTCTAAATAAGTTTATTTGTTGTTGTTTAAAAGCGAAAACATATCATCGCTTTATAAAAAAAGGAAGAAAATAACATAAAATAAAGACTCATATGCTTCGAATAGTCTGCATCGGAACTGTAGAAGAGGTGGTCGAAAGATTCCCATCAGGTTTTACCTAACCAATTCTTGTAATTTTCCGACCTTGATGCTATTAGATTATTTTAGGGATAGTAGTATTTATGTTCTTTTCTTCCTTTTTTTTATAAGGCGCTGATGATCGAGATATTTTTGCCTTTAAAAAAACAAAGAAGAAAGACAATCGAAAATCTCAACATCACATAAGATTCTCTAAGTTCTGAGAGGATTGTCGCAGTAAACATTATGGAACACATGTTGACATCTAGTCTTGAATTTAGACGGCTTCGTGGTTAAGCTTCTAATTAGTTTATTTTTTTAGTGCTTCTCAACTCAAGCGTGAAACGTGATTTATAGTAATTCTATTGGTTGCACTTGTATTCCTCGAAGTAAATAATGTATGTACTTACATGCTCAAGATATTGTACAGTAAAATAAGCTGTGCGCTATTGTTTTGATATGACCACCCACAGAATCAAAGATAATGTTCCAAATAAATGTTTATAAATTATAAAAGTCAATCTTTGTTACTGAATTCATTCTCGTTGTAAAAAAGGGTCAACATTTTTGTTATTTTACTTTCCCGGTATAGCTTAAGCAAGTTTAGGCTGTTATTTAATTTTCTGCCATTTTAACCATGTTTTAAGACTAAATTACATAAAATCGGCTATATCGATTTCTTTCAAACTTTTGTGATTATCATCAACCCAAATTTGTGTACACGGAGGACATTATTTAAACACGTGTTTTTTTTGGAAACTGAGCCCATGTTTCATTTTAACTTTTTGATTGACAACTAACTACACAAATAACATTTATATTAACGGTTAGTTGCGTTCCGGGATGGGTGAGTGAGAAAGTTTGTGCAATGTTTTTGCATCTTTCATTAAAAGATAATTTTGTCTTTTTTTTTCCAAGGAGAAAATAAATACTTCACAACTGTCTACAAACACTAGTCTGTGTGTTTCGCTTTTATGTTTCATTATTTTTCTGTAAGTTCCGGAAAAAAATAGGTTTCTGCAACGCGCTTGTATCATCGATTAACTGTCTCATCAATTATTAGTCTCAACATCACAAAGATCGATAGTAGAATGTTGGACAGTTGTAAATATTAATAGACCTTTGTAATACGCCGAGTCTTTGCAACTATAAGATTCCGATTTTGTTAACTTATAAACGGCGGTGTGAAACATATTATGCTTAAATAGATTTGATATTTATTATGGTTGCTTTTACGGCCGTATGCATTATGCAATCACAGAATAAGGTTTCCTGGAACAAGTGTAAATAATTTATGTATTAAGTTTTAAATATTTTATTTTCTGTTTCAAAATGGAGGATACTAAAAACGCTATTCAGTTGAAAGGCAAAGTTTAATGCAAGCTTTGAAATATTTAATATCATTGTGTAATCGAGCAGTTGTACAAAAAACAGTAAATAAAAGCAAATGAAAAATTATTTTTGACCAAAGAATAAAAAACTAACTTCAACCTAATACATTTTAAGGATTTCTTTTATTTGAATTTTAATTGTCACTGTAACTTGTGTTTGTTATTGAATCTGTGTTGTACAATAGGCAATATGACTTCTCACTGGAGTGATATTAAAGGACCGATAAGTTCAATGGTAGTTTGGTTTGTTATTGAAACTGTGTTATACAATAGGCAATATGACTTCTCACTGGAGTGATATTAAAGGACCGATAAGTTCAATGGTAGTTTGGTTTGTTATTGAAACTGTGTTGTACAATAGGCATTATGACTTCTCACTGGAGTGATATTAAAGGACCGATAAGTTCAATGGTAGTTTGGGTTTGTTATTGAAACTGTGTTATACAATAGGCAATATGACTTCTCACTGGAGTGATATTAAAGGACCGATAAGTTCAATGGTAGTTGGGTTTGTTATTGAAACTGTGTTGTACAATAGGCATTATGACTTCTCACTGGAGTGATATTAAAGGACCGATAAGTTCAATGGTAGTTGGGTTTGTTATTGAAACTGTGTTGTACAATAGGCAATATGACTTCTCACTGGAGTGATATTAAAGGACCGATAATTTCAATGGTAGTTGGGTTTGTTATTGAAACTGTGTTGTACAATAGGCAATATGACTTCTCACTGGAGTGATATTAAAGGACCGATAATTTCAATGGTGGTTTGGGTTTGTTATTGAAACTGTGTTGTACAATAGGCAATATGACTTCTCACTGGAGTGATATTAAAGGACCGATAAGTTCAATGGTAGTTGGGTTTGTTATTGAAACTGTGTTGTACAATAGGCTATATGACTTCTCACTGGAGTGATATTATAAAGGACCGATAAGTTCAATGGTAGTTGGGTTTGTTATTGAAACTGTGTTATACAATAGGCAATATGACTTCTCACTGGAGTGATATTATAAAGGACCGATAAGTTCAATGGTAGTTTGGTTTGTTATTGAAACTGTGTTATACAATAGGCAATATGACTTCTCACTGGAGTGATATTATAAAAGACCGATAAGTTCAATGGTAGTTTGGGTTTGTTATTGAAACTGTGTTATACAATAGGCAATATGACTTCTCACTGGAGTGATATTAAAGGACCGATAAGTTCAATGGTAGTTGGGTTTGTTATTGAAACTGTGTTGTACAATAGGCTATATGACTTCTCACTGGAGTGATATTATAAAGGACCGATAAGTTCAATGGTAGTTGGGTTTGTTATTGAAACTGTGTTGTACAATAGGCTATATGACTTCTCACTGGAGTGATATTATAAAGGACCGATAAGTTCAATGGTAGTTGGGTTTGTTATTGAAACTGAGTTGTACAATAGGCAATATACTTCTTACTGGAGTGATATTATAAAGGACCGATAAGTTCAATGGTAGTTTGGTTTGTTATTGAAACTGTGTTGTACAATAGGCTATATGACTTCTCACTGGAGTGATATTATAAAGGACCGATAAGTTCAATTCTAGTTTGGTTTGTTATTGAAACTGAGTTGTACAATAGGCAATATACTTCTTACTGGAGTGATATTATAAAGGACCGATAAGTTCAATGGTGGTTTGGGTTTGTTATTGAAACTGTGTTGTACAATAGGCTATATGACTTCTCACTGGAGTGATATTATAAAGGACCGATGAGTTCAATTCTAGTTTGGTTTGTTATTGAAACTGAGTTGTACAATAGGCAATATACTTCTTACTGGAGTGATATTATAAAGGACCGATAACTTCAATGGTGGTTTGGTTTGTTATTGAAACTGTGTTATACAATAGGCAATATGACTTCTTACTGGAGTGATATTATAAAGGACCGATAAGTTCAATGGTAGTTTGGTTTGTTATTGAAACTGTGTTGTACAATAGGCAATATGACTTCTCACTGGAGTGATATTATAAAGGACCGATAAGTTCAATGGTAGTTTGGTTTGTTATTGAAACTGTGTTATACAATAGGCAATATGACTTCTCACTGGAGTGATATTATAAAGGACCGATAAGTTCAATGGTAGTTTGGTTTGTTATTGAAACTGTGTTATACAATAGGCAATATGACTTCTCACTGGAGTGATATTATAAAGGACCGATAAGTTCAATGGTAGTTTGGGTTTGTTATTGAAACTGTGTTGTACAATAGGCAATATGACTTCTCACTGGAGTGATATTAAAGGACCGATAAGTTCAATGGTAGTTGGGTTTGTTATTGAAACTGTGTTGTACAATAGGCAATATGACTTCTCACTGGAGTGATATTATAAAGGACCGATAAGTTCAATGGTAGTTTGGGTTTGTTATTGAAACTGTGTTATACAATAGGCAATATGACTTCTCACTGGAGTGATATTATAAAGGACCGATAAGTTCAATGGTAGTTTGGGTTTGTTATTGAAACTGTGTTATACAATAGGCAATATGACTTCTCACTGGAGTGATATTATAAAGGACCGATAAGTTCAATGGTAGTTTGGGTTTGTTATTGAAACTGTGTTGTACAATAGGCAATATGACTTCTCACTGGAGTGATATTATAAAGGACCGATAAGTTCAATGGTAGTTTGGGTTTGTTATTGAAACTGTGTTATACAATAGGCAATATGACTTCTCACTGGAGTGATATTATAAAGGACCGATAAGTTCAATGGTGGTTTGGGTTTGTTATTGAAACTGTGTTGTACAATAGGCAATATGACTTCTCACTGGAGTGATATTAAAGGACCGATAAGTTCAATGGTAGTTGGGTTTGTTATTGAAACTGTGTTGTACAATAGGCTATATGACTTCTCACTGGAGTGATATTATAAAGGACCGATAAGTTCAATGGTAGTTGGGTTTGTTATTGAAACTGTGTTATACAATAGGCAATATGACTTCTCACTGGAGTGATATTATAAAGGACCGATAAGTTCAATGGTAGTTTGGTTTGTTATTGAAACTGTGTTATACAATAGGCAATATGACTTCTCACTGGAGTGATATTATAAAAGACCGATAAGTTCAATGGTAGTTTGGGTTTGTTATTGAAACTGTGTTATACAATAGGCAATATGACTTCTCACTGGAGTGATATTAAAGGACCGATAAGTTCAATGGTAGTTGGGTTTGTTATTGAAACTGTGTTGTACAATAGGCTATATGACTTCTCACTGGAGTGATATTATAAAGGACCGATAAGTTCAATGGTAGTTGGGTTTGTTATTGAAACTGTGTTGTACAATAGGCTATATGACTTCTCACTGGAGTGATATTATAAAGGACCGATAAGTTCAATGGTAGTTTGGGTTTGTTATTGAAACTGTGTTGTACAATAGGCAATATGACTTCTCACTGGAGTGATATTATAAAGGACCGATAAGTTCAATGGTAGTTTGGGTTTGTTATTGAAACTGTGTTATACAATAGGCAATATGACTTCTCACTGGAGTGATATTATAAAAGACCGATAAGTTCAATGGTAGTTTGGGTTTGTTATTGAAACTGTGTTATACAATAGGCAATATGACTTCTCACTGGAGTGATATTATAAAGGACCGATAAGTTCAATGGTAGTTTGGGTTTGTTATTGAAACTGTGTTGTACAATAGGCAATATGACTTCTCACTGGAGTAATATTATAAAGGACCGATAAGTTCAATGGTAGTTTGGTTTGTTATTGAAACTGTGTTGTACAATAGGCAATATGACTTCTCACTGGAGTGATATTATAAAGGACCGATAAGTTCAATGGTAGTTTGGTTTGTTATTGAAACTGTGTTATACAATAGGCAATATGACTTCTCACTGGAGTGATATTATAAAGGACCGATAAGTTCAATGGTAGTTTGGGTTTGTTATTGAAACTGTGTTGTACAATAGGCAATATGACTTCTCACTGGAGTGATATTAAAGGACCGATAAGTTCAATGGTAGTTGGGTTTGTTATTGAAACTGTGTTGTACAATAGGCAATATGACTTCTCACTGGAGTGATATTATAAAGGACCGATAAGTTCAATGGTAGTTTGGGTTTGTTATTGAAACTGTGTTATACAATAGGCAATATGACTTCTCACTGGAGTGATATTATAAAGGACCGATAAGTTCAATGGTAGTTTGGGTTTGTTATTGAAACTGTGTTATACAATAGGCAATATGACTTCTCACTGGAGTGATATTATAAAGGACCGATAAGTTCAATGGTAGTTTGGGTTTGTTATTGAAACTGTGTTGTACAATAGGCAATATGACTTCTCACTGGAGTGATATTATAAAGGACCGATAAGTTCAATGGTAGTTTGGGTTTGTTATTGAAACTGTGTTATACAATAGGCAATATGACTTCTCACTGGAGTGATATTATAAAGGACCGATAAGTTCAATGGTAGTTTGGGTTTGTTATTGAAACTGTGTTGTACAATAGGCAATATGACTTCTCACTGGAGTGATATTATAAAGGACCGATAAGTTCAATGGTAGTTTGGGTTTGTTATTGAAACTGTGTTATACAATAGGCAATATGACTTCTCACTGGAGTGATATTATAAAGGACCGATAAGTTCAATGGTAGTTTGGGTTTGTTATTGAAACTGTGTTATACAATAGGCAATATGACTTCTCACTGGAGTGATATTATAAAGGACCGATAAGTTCAATGGTAGTTTGGGTTTGTTATTGAAACTGTGTTGTACAATAGGCAATATGACTTCTCACTGGAGTGATATTAAAGGACCGATAACTTCAATGGTGGTTTGGGTTTGTTATTGAAACTGTGTTATACAATAGGCAATATGACTTCTCACTGGAGTGATATTATAAAGGACCGATAAGTTCAATGGTAGTTTGGTTTGTTATTGAAACTGTGTTATACAATAGGCAATATGACTTCTCACTGGAGTGATATTAAAGGACCGATAAGTTCAATGGTAGTTTGGTTTGTTATTGAAACTGTGTTGTACAATAGGCATTATGACTTCTCACTGGAGTGATATTAAAGGACCGATAAGACAATGGTAGTTTGGGTTTGTTATTGAAACTGTGTTATACAATAGGCAATATGACTTCTCACTGGAG
The DNA here is from genome assembly GCA_963513935.1 of Aphrophora alni. NCBI lineage: Eukaryota > Metazoa > Arthropoda > Insecta > Hemiptera > Aphrophoridae > Aphrophora > Aphrophora alni. The sequence goes on along the minus strand of OY740776.1, from coordinate 21,928,338 downwards.
TGATATTAAAGGACCGATAAGTTCAATGGTAGTTGGGTTTGTTATTGAAACTGTGTTGTACAATAGGCATTATGACTTCTCACTGGAGTGATATTAAAGGACCGATAAGTTCAATGGTAGTTGGGTTTGTTATTGAAACTGTGTTGTACAATAGGCAATATGACTTCTCACTGGAGTGATATTAAAGGACCGATAATTTCAATGGTAGTTGGGTTTGTTATTGAAACTGTGTTGTACAATAGGCAATATGACTTCTCACTGGAGTGATATTAAAGGACCGATAATTTCAATGGTGGTTTGGGTTTGTTATTGAAACTGTGTTGTACAATAGGCAATATGACTTCTCACTGGAGTGATATTAAAGGACCGATAAGTTCAATGGTAGTTGGGTTTGTTATTGAAACTGTGTTGTACAATAGGCTATATGACTTCTCACTGGAGTGATATTATAAAGGACCGATAAGTTCAATGGTAGTTGGGTTTGTTATTGAAACTGTGTTGTACAATAGGCTATATGACTTCTCACTGGAGTGATATTATAAAGGACCGATAAGTTCAATGGTAGTTGGGTTTGTTATTGAAACTGAGTTGTACAATAGGCAATATACTTCTTACTGGAGTGATATTATAAAGGACCGATAAGTTCAATGGTAGTTTGGTTTGTTATTGAAACTGTGTTGTACAATAGGCTATATGACTTCTCACTGGAGTGATATTATAAAGGACCGATAAGTTCAATTCTAGTTTGGTTTGTTATTGAAACTGAGTTGTACAATAGGCAATATACTTCTTACTGGAGTGATATTATAAAGGACCGATAAGTTCAATGGTGGTTTGGGTTTGTTATTGAAACTGTGTTGTACAATAGGCTATATGACTTCTCACTGGAGTGATATTATAAAGGACCGATGAGTTCAATTCTAGTTTGGTTTGTTATTGAAACTGAGTTGTACAATAGGCAATATACTTCTTACTGGAGTGATATTATAAAGGACCGATAACTTCAATGGTGGTTTGGTTTGTTATTGAAACTGTGTTATACAATAGGCAATATGACTTCTTACTGGAGTGATATTATAAAGGACCGATAAGTTCAATGGTAGTTTGGTTTGTTATTGAAACTGTGTTGTACAATAGGCAATATGACTTCTCACTGGAGTGATATTATAAAGGACCGATAAGTTCAATGGTAGTTTGGTTTGTTATTGAAACTGTGTTATACAATAGGCAATATGACTTCTCACTGGAGTGATATTATAAAGGACCGATAAGTTCAATGGTAGTTTGGGTTTGTTATTGAAACTGTGTTATACAATAGGCAATATGACTTCTCACTGGAGTGATATTATAAAGGACCGATAAGTTCAATGGTAGTTTGGGTTTGTTATTGAAACTGTGTTATACAATAGGCAATATGACTTCTCACTGGAGTGATATTATAAAGGACCGATAAGTTCAATGGTAGTTTGGGTTTGTTATTGAAACTGTGTTATACAATAGGCAATATGACTTCTCACTGGAGTGATATTATAAAGGACCGATAAGTTCAATGGTAGTTTGGGTTTGTTATTGAAACTGTGTTGTACAATAGGCAATATGACTTCTCACTGGAGTGATATTATAAAGGACCGATAAGTTCAATGGTAGTTTGGGTTTGTTATTGAAACTGTGTTATACAATAGGCAATATGACTTCTCACTGGAGTGATATTATAAAGGACCGATAAGTTCAATGGTAGTTTGGGTTTGTTATTGAAACTGTGTTATACAATAGGCAATATGACTTCTCACTGGAGTGATATTATAAAGGACCGATAAGTTCAATGGTAGTTTGGGTTTGTTATTGAAACTGTGTTGTACAATAGGCAATATGACTTCTCACTGGAGTGATATTAAAGGACCGATAAGTTCAATGGTAGTTGGGTTTGTTATTGAAACTGTGTTGTACAATAGGCAATATGACTTCTCACTGGAGTGATATTATAAAGGACCGATAACTTCAATGGTGGTTTGGGTTTGTTATTGAAACTGTGTTATACAATAGGCAATATGACTTCTCACTGGAGTGATATTATAAAGGACCGATAAGTTCAATGGTAGTTTGGGTTTGTTATTGAAACTGTGTTGTACAATAGGCAATATGGCCTCTCACTGGAGTGATATTAAAGGACCGATAAGTTCAATGGTAGTTGGGTTTGTTATTGAAACTGTGTTGTACAATAGTCAATATGACTTCTCACTGGAGTGATATTATAAAGGACCGATAACTTCAATGGTGGTTTGGGTTTGTTATTGAAACTGTGTTATACAATAGGCAATATGACTTCTCACTGGAGTGATATTATAAAGGACCGATAAGTTCAATGGTAGTTTGGGTTTGTTATTGAAACTGTGTTATACAATAGGCAATATGACTTCTCACTGGAGTGATATTATAAAGGACCGATAAGTTCAATGGTAGTTTGGGTTTGTTATTGAAACTGTGTTGTACAATAGGCAATATGACTTCTCACTGGAGTGATATTAAAGGACCGATAAGTTCAATGGTAGTTGGGTTTGTTATTGAAACTGTGTTGTACAATAGGCAATATGACTTCTCACTGGAGTGATATTATAAAGGACCGATAAGTTCAATGGTAGTTGGGTTTGTTATTGAAACTGTGTTGTACAATAGGCAATATGACTTCTCACTGGAGTGATATTAAAGGACCGATAAGTTCAATGGTAGTTTGGTTTGTTATTGAAACTGTGTTGTACAATAGTCAATATGACTTCTCACTGGAGTGATATTATAAAGGACCGATAACTTCAATGGTGGTTTGGGTTTGTTATTGAAACTGTGTTGTACAATAGGCAATATGACTTCTTACTGGAGTGATATTATAAAGGACCGATAACTTCAATGGTGGTTTGGGTTTGTTATTGAAACTGTGTTGTACAATAGTCTATATGACTTCTCACTGGAGTGATATTATAAAGGACCGATAAGTTCAATGGTAGTTTGGGTTTGTTATTGAAACTGTGTTGTATTGTAGTAATTGATGTATTATATATAAAATACATCAAAGCACATATAATTATAACAGTAAACATAATAATTAGTAATAATAATTACTAATTAATAATTAGTGTTTATATTTAGTAAACATATATAATTACTTCATACCAACAATTCATATAAACATTTGTTAATACACAAAAGTAACAAATAAATATAACTAAGATAGTATAAATTTCCCACAGTTATTGAAAAAGTTTGTGTGAAAGAAAATTAATTAAATTCAAACATGAGTACATAGTCTTTTAAGTATTCAGGCGGGCGGCTTATTCTTATTGATCTGCTTAAATCTTCGAATTCATTTCTTATTTCCTTTTTAGATTGATCAACCATATCTTCAAATGGAAAGTGCCCTTGTTGTTGGTCAAAAGTATTGTCGGGATCTGGTATTGTAGGTGTCTTTATTGGAATATAATTTCTTCGTAATTGGTCAATATGCCATTTAAAAGTATACCCATTGTCAAGTTTTAGCAGATAGTGTAAGAGTCCGTACTTCCTGATCACTATTCTTGGTTCCCAGTGAGATTTATTGCTTGAATAGTATCGTCCTTGAATTCGGTCTTCTTCCTTTGTCTTGTTTCGGTTTATTGTATAGAAGACTTTTTGAATATGGTTGGTTTGAGAGCATCTACCTATTTACGGACCTAACTGTTTAAAAAGAGTTCTGAAGCTGACTTCCCATTAGCTAGAAGCGTAGGGATACCTGAAGAGTATTTCTCTTAGTTTTGTTTAATTGTGTAACGTTCTTTGATCAGTATCGCTAGTCTATGTTTCAGTGTCTGTACATTCCTTTCGACCAATCCATTTCTCGCAGGGTGACCTGGAGCTATGAATTTTTGAAAGATACCCACTTCTTTACAGAACTTTTGAAAATTTCACTGGTGAAGATCGTCATATTATCAGACACCATTACTTCTGGAAACCCATAACGTGAAAACACATCCTGGATGATTTCAATTGTAGATGTTTAAGATGGTGTTGATGTCAACCCATTTTGACTTTGCATGTATGATAACTAGTAAATGACTGTTTTGGGTAGGATCCAGCATAATCAATATGAATGCGTTGCCAGTTGTTTTCTGGTTCCTCCCCAGGGTGTAGAGGTGCTTTGGGTGGAATATTTCTTGTTGTGGAACAAACAGTACACTCTCTGACCACTCTTTCAATATCTTTATCAATAGATTTCCAGTACATATAGCGACGAGCAAGTTGCTTCATTTTCGTTCATCCGATATGTATATGATGAAATTCATGGAGAAATGAATTTGAAGGCTTGATGGAATGACGACACGTTTGTCTCTGAATACAATATTGCCATTTATAGTGAATTCAGAATCTGTAGAACTGTCTTCTTGTAATTTTTTACATTACTTTTGATCGATGATCATCTTTTCTGTTTCATCTCGATTAGATGCATAAGTTAGATCAATTGTTGAAATTATTTCAATTGCTGAGTCACATTTGATTTACTTCAGAATTGGTGGATTTCTCTGTCTTTGGTATCGACTCCATTGGTGCTCTTGATAAACAATCAACATTGGAGTTTTCTGTTCCCTTTTTGTAAACAATTTCATCGTTGAAACCTGATAGAAAAGCAGCATATCTTTGAAGTCTAGCTGATGTCGTCTGAGGTAGATATCATTCTGATGAAAAATTCTCACTAGTGGTTTATTGTCCTTTAATCATTTGTAAGATCTTCCAAACAGATATTGATGAAACTCTCTTACAGATTATTGCTAATACTTCCCAGTCCAATTGTTGATAATATCGGAACGAATTCTAGGAACATTTTGAGGAGTGGCATCGCATTCCAGTTGAACAGGTAACGTAGGATCAAATGAACTAAGTACTTGATTGCTGGTATTTTCTTGCTTTACTCTTCGAAAAGCTTCACTACATTCTCCGTTCCAGTAGAATTTTTGAGCAGTAGTTGTCGCAAAGGAGTTGTAAGGGTGGATCCATTTGGAATATACTTTGAATAATACATTACCTTGCCCAAAAATCTTCTAACTTTTTCAATTGATTTCGGTCGTTCCATTTTCAGAATTGCAATGACCTTTCCGGTTGATTTAAGGATTCGGTTATAATCAACAACATGGCCTAAAAGTTACATGAGTTCTTTGATCTAGAACACTTATCTCGGTTGAAATGTAAATAACATTTTGGTAGTTGTTTGAGACATGCAAATAGATTATACCTACACTCTTCAAATGTTGAGCCACGAACTACAATCTCATCGAAATAATATTCGATGTATTGTATTCGCTCTTATAATATATAATTACATAGATAATATTCAGTTTTAATATGTACGTAACTAATATTTTGATCTATAATTCGATTAAACTGAGCAGGAGTGGTTTTGATTCCGAAGGAAAGTCTGTTCATCCTGTATGTTCCTCGGTGAGTTGTGATGGTTTGTATTTCACTTGTTTGTTGATCAACTTGAATGTCTAGATAGGCCTAACTGACAAAAATATATGTAGTTCCGTAAACTGTTCAATATATCTTCGATTTTATTTATTGGATAATGGGCATCTGTTAATCTTTAATTGACTTCTACTCTATAGCCAACGCAGAGATGCAATCCACTATTCCATTTTGTAATGATGACAAGAGGAGATCCCCAGTCACTAAAGACAATTTTTCTGATGATTCCTTCAGTTTCAAGTGACTTTAATTCATAATACTTTTTTCCAACATGGCATAAGGAATGTCACGTTTAGGATGATACACAGGCTTAGCTTTATCTCGTAATTTGAGGGAGATCTTGTATAGTTAGCCACACAATCTATTTTCTATTCGAAAATTGTTGGGAAAGAAGGATGTTATATTATAACTTTCATTATTGATATTATTAATACTTTGATTAGTAGTTTGATGATGATCTACTTCAAATAAGTTTCTTTTGAGATTTTGAATCACACTCGTCCTAATATAGCTGGATATTGCTCTGGTACAATGTAAATTTCCCCTTTAAAGGAATTTGATTGACAACTTTCATTCACTTCACCTTTACACATTAGATGTGAATACAATCTAAAAATTACATTTGTTGCTTGAATTGCAATATCGAGATTTAACTTTTTGAAAATATTTCGAGGTAGAAATGTATACCTTGACCACTTCAAATCTAACTGTTTTACATTCAATGTCTACGTATGCATGAATCTATTGATATCTTTTGATATAGACTATATATTACGGTTCTTTCAGGAAAATATCTACAATGTTTTGGATACCATAGTCTTCGTTATGTGTGTTTTGAATATTTGTGATTGTTTATTTAATCCTGATTTCCCCTTAATAGGTGTAGTGATACATACCTTACCAACATGTCCTTGTTTTGGACATTCTAACCTGGTTTTGTCTGTAGGACAATCTTTTGATGAATGGCTATCCTTACCGCAGAGTAAACATAATCCATTGAGTCCCAACTTATTAATATTTATTTTAGACTGAAATAAATGTTTTGGTTTTGAAGTATCAGACCTATTGAGATTGAGATTTTTTTGATTTTGTATTATAACTGTTTGAATTATGCCTTTTAGAAACCTTGTTTATCTCCGGTATTGATTGGGCTTGAAGAGAAGTTTCTAAAGCAATTCCTTTTGATACAATATCTTTGAATTCTGATGTCAGATTGTAAGATTTGTTTACGGATAAGATTATCTTTGATTCCTCGTAAAAATTGAGCTCTAATAAAAATATCAGCAAATGATGTTTTACATTCACACTGAGAAGTAAATTCATAAATCAATATACAGATTCTTAGATTAGTTACAAAGTCAGAAATTGATTGTTGATCTGTTTTGTAAGTCGATAGAAATTGATGTTGAGATACTAGAACATTTTTCTTTGGTGCAAGATGTTCTTCTAAAAGTTTAACTAATTCATCTGGTTTTTTAGATGTGGAAAGAGACATAATGAAGTTAAAATTATGTGATCATATTGAATTTAAATAATAGTCTGGCACAATATTTTTATTTGTTTTTGTTTTTTTATTTGTACATAGTCATCGAAACTTTGTTTGTAATTTAAAAAAGATTCACTTTTAAGATCAAAGTTGTCAAAATTTTGATCGTAGGCTATGTTATGACTAACTTCATAAACAGTGTTTTGATTTATCAGAAAGTGAAGTTACTAAATTCTTAATCATAGTTAGCATTTCTAAATAATTTTAAACTGTTTTGGATCCATATTTATATTGAACAGGATTATAGTACAACATAACATATATACTCGCGCACAATAACACCGCGTGTGCGCACCATCGACTACATTAGATAAATTTAGTCTATTGTGTGCACACCATGACATGAGTATATGTGTTATGTTGTACTGTAATTTATTTTAATGTAGTAACGACCTCAACATAGTGACAATCTGAAGATGGAACGACTTTCGAAACGCTTCATTTAAAGTAAGTAAAATACTTAAATTACAAAAAGTCACACAGGCGGAAATTATTATTATTTTATTCATTGGTGACTTGGATACAAACACATTGATTTTTAAATTATTTTTTTAGATATTGGAAGTTTAAAATATTTTATGTATTTAAAAGTGACGTGAGCTACGGAATAAGGTTATGAGATGTGATTAATCAGATTATTATTTTTCTTTCTCAGAGCTACTGAAGTAATTAAAAAAGTAGTTAATTAGCTGCTCAGTTATAAGGGTCTGAAAGAGTTGTTCATTCCGTAAAAAAATAATTTGAATACAGAAACATTTCAATAATTTTTTTTTTTTAATTATTATCTTAATATCAAAAAATTAAAATATGTTTTGGGATATGTAAGGATACTAATAGAAATAACTTACTATACACTATTACATGCCAATTGTATTGTAAATTATACATTCTGAAAAATGTATTTAATATATTGATGAGCCGTTTAATTTCCCATAACGAAATAATTCTACAAATGCGCATTTTCCGAAAAAAGAAACGTAGATAAGAAATTGTTTGGTTATATGAAACAAATGTATCTTATATTTAATTAGTTAAGGAATATCTGCGATAGTCGCATATTTCTTTACAATAGGGCCGATTTTAATAATAGAGGTGTCAAATTAAACAGTGTTGAATGAATATTTACTGAAAATTGTTCATTTTACTTTGAAACACTTATTTTGTAATAAATTTATCATTTAAATAACATACCTGTAAAACATGTTTTACAAAAAATATAATTTAAAACATCTGTTATAAATTCTCAAATACGTTTTATTTTGTTGTTGTTTTTTGAGAATTTATATCAGCTGTTTAAAACTATTTTTAGTTTAACTTTTAATACAGTGTTTACTTTATTTGTGGGGATTCACGTTGTGTTGTGATTGATTGCTTAGATTGTTGTAACTTATTATCTCATTTTTACCTAAGGAACAACCACCCGAAGTATATCCATTTTATTGACATACTATCATTTGTTTGTAGGAGATATTTTTTTCGAGTTAGTTCATCAGTTGCCCGATGATGCCGCAAGCCGAAACAATTGTAGGTCATTTACATTATTAAAATAATTTTGAAACTTTAGCTTTTTATTGCTTTATTTAATAATTTTTTAACTTATTTTAACTTTTTAAAGTCACTTTTATAAATATACTTTCTTTTAAGTGTTAACAGTTTAAAAAAATTATATTAAATGTTTAAACAATCGGTACTTGGTTAAACTCCATATTAAGGTATATTATAACTCACATGTAAATTTTTAAATAAATATTTAGCTTGACTTGTGAGATAATATTAGATAGAATAAAACTTGAACACAAGATTTCACAAAAATTACATTTACTTAAACGTGTTTCATCAACGTAGTCGCCATCCTCAGTCATACATGAGCTACAATAACTAAACTAGAACTATAACTATGTAACTATAGTTATAGAGCTACAATAACTAAACTAGAACTATAAACATATATTATAGTTATTATTATATTATATATACTATAGTTATTGTAGGTCATGTATCACTGAGGATAGTGACTTTGTCATTGAAACGCGTTTGATTAAGTTTTATTCTATCTAACATTTAAATATTCACAAGTCGACATATTTTTTGTATTGTTTCCGTGAAGAAATAAACGTATATATGTGATCTAAATTAATTCAACTTATTACTTTTCTATATTTATGAATAAACAAGATGATATTAAAGAGAGATAGATCATCTGACTGGCAAGAGTTGAATGAGCGATGGTTGTATCTACAGCCTCTCCATGTAAGAGGTAATCTATTACTCAAATAACTGAGAAATATTCCCTCAGAATGTAACGCGCTTTCCTTTTACAACTAAATATATTACTTCCATATATTACATTCGAACATATATATATTATTTTCTACGGTCACATTTTGTAGGAATATGAGTGAGGACATACTATAAGAATGGAATTTATTTAAAACTACTGAATCAATTTTGATAAAATCAAACACACACGTTCCTTCCTAATCAGTAGTTCAGTTCAAAAATAACTATTTATTGTTTCAAGATGATACCACTAATCTAAACCTGTTCGTTACAGATGAACAAAAAAACTCGAACAAGAACGATTTTTTTCGAACGAAATGATTTTTTCGAACAAAAACGAAAATATCAAGTTATTTAAATAATAGTTGCAAAAATATTTTATTAATTTTCGACGATATTTCCCCACAAAATTACTTATTTGTGATAACAAAACAATAGTTTTTTCTTTAGTACTAAAACATGGAATGTTGCGTAATGGGTAGGGATAGACCGAAATGTGGTCTTCGGATAACCCTATCGTGTTGCTCAAACCCAAACAGTGGTCTTAATTAATAATAATTAATTTTGTTGTGATAGTCTAAAAACTCTTACTGTAATGTAATACACTTTCAGAATCTTATAAAGAAACAAATAACGAAGAGGCGATATAGATAGCATTGAAACAACGGTTAGGTTGACACCAGTTCCATTTATTTTGCTATCAATCTTATGAATATTTTCTGCACCACAATCAGTGTCATTCTGTCATAGTAGTGTGTTTATACCATCTATTCTAATCGAAGAAAAGTTAGTGAATAGTTTATGATATTTATTTTACAATATTAATAAACTACTAGACAGATTAAAAAAAAAATTAAAACTACAGCACATGAAAGAGTAGCCTAAGATGACTTTTGTTGTCCAGATCCTTTTATTCAGTGAAGGAGTTTATCACCCAAAATTACTCTTGAGGTACAGACATGAATGTGTTAAGATTTTTTGTTTGTGATAATGATTTTTAATATTGTTTGTGCTTCGTTGAAATTGATTTATACGATAATTTTTAATAGTTTGAATGTGGTTTGTTCTTTTTAAGCCTAATTGTTTTCTGATTTTTTTCTTTGACATGTGTTTACACATGTACTGTTCTAAAATTAAAATTAAAATATTTAAGGAGATATTTAGGCTGTATACTCAATATGATAAGGTGTGTGCCATGAACAGTAGATCGAATTAAAATAAAAGTCAGTTTTTTTCTGACAAGGTTCATTTTAGTTTTTACTAATTATAACTTTTGTTTTATTTGTTATTTGTCACACTCACTTTGAATCATAACATATTTAGATTTCACAAAAATTTAAACTAAATCGGTAGAGCCGATTTTGTAAAATAGGTCTTTTTCAACATTGCATGGAACATATACAGGGAGTATCAGAACACCCGTGCAACTTGTATAGCGATGAAATGATTCAGTTTAGATACTTAATATCAGTTGAAACCCAACTATATCACATTAGAAGGAATCTAAAAAAACTCAGTGCCCTGAAATATGAAATGCACATTTTGAGGGATGGGGGTGGTTTTTGAAGAAATATCAAATGTAAATATAGGTCAGTGATACATAATTTTAAAATTAAAAATTTTGGGAAAACACTAGTCTTAAGATAGGGGTCATAAACGTGCACAATTTTGACTTTTGCAATTTTATTTACTACCACTAAAACGATGTTATTCTCAAACATCAAAATTTTACCAAACATTGTTGATGAGAAACCCTTTCGAACATTATCCAATTTGGCCATTTATTACAGGTTTTCCAACATTATCGAACCTCTATTTCCTAATATATTTATTTATTTCCTTGTTGTTCCTTTCGGTCATAATCGTCTTATAAAATAATATAAGAAAAGAACATAAAATAAAGTCCCCTAGCCCTCGAATACTCTAATGGCGTCAGGGTTAGTTAAGAGACCTGATAGGAAAGAGAGAGATCTAACCCGAACTACATGAAAAGGTGTAGATCGTGGTATGATATTTCGGGTTTTGCAAGCCTGTACTTACTAAAGTAAGTACCTGAAGGTTGTTATATTTAGAATAAAATGAATTTTTGAAGAAGATTTTTATATATTTCAATTGAGGAGGCACTAAAATAATTTTATTGGCAGGTTTATTTTACCCTCTAGTGTTTCTACAGGGTGTTAGAAAATACCGGAACAGTTAAGTAAGTTTTAAACTTTAAAAGGTAGAAAGCCTAAATTTTAGAAATGTGTTTTGGTATAAATTTTTTTTTATTTTGGCATTACAAGGTAAATTCATTTCCACCCCAAAATGGAGTTTGAGCGGTAACTCAAAGTTTTCAAATATGAAGCAGCTATATCGAGTAATAACTTAACTTAAAGGTTTTGTTTAATATAAAATAACATCTCAAACTAGAGGCCCTAGTTGTCATCTCCCCAAAAAATTTATTTCGTGAGTTATTTATAAAAATCGAAGAAAAAAAATCCATACAACTATTTAACAAGGATGGTAAATCGTGAGTAAAATTATATAACTGTTTCAAAGAAAAAGTTGTACATTTAGGACGACTTGAGATATAACACAAACAATTATAGGCTGCATTAAACTATATAGGTACATACGTTGTATGAATCTAAAACATTGTCCACGATTCATTTTCACTTTTGACAATTACAAACAATTAATTTTGTTTTGATTAATATTTCGTTTTGTCCATGGGTGTGGGAGAACGTTTGTGCAATGTTTTTGCACCGTCTATTGTGTGCAACTTTGTGATAAATTATTAAAGAGAAAACTGGAATGTTCGGTATAAAATATTCTATAATAATTAGCCCAAGCAATAAATAATTTAATCGTACCTGAATTGAAAATTGAATTTAATTATATTTATGAATAATTTATACTATTACATGATTAATTTATTTTAATGATTTGCCGGAAACTATAACATAATTATTATTGTAGATGATTGGCACAAGTCATCAAAGAGTATTATTGTAAACCGATCAGACATCAATGTGATGCTGTGGATAAACAAAATTCAATTATAATTACTCAAAGTTACAATTATATTAAATTTAATGGGTAATGTCTAAAGATATATTCACATGGTAAATACTTCGTTAATACAAATTGGGATGTTTTAAGATAAAAAACCTCTGGGTCATTATTGTCTTGTAAGAAGAGAAATGAGTATAAAATAAAGACCACTAGCTCTCGAATACTCTAGCGTCAGTGCTGAAAGAGAACAGTTGATTCAAATGAGACTTGATAGGAAAGGTGAAAGAGGGATCTAACTGAAGACTAAATGAAAAGAGTGACATCCAGTAGGGCCCTCGGGATTTCCATCACTTTACTCTCTATAGTGAGCTTATGAAGACATCAGTGATACAATAAACTTTTACAGGGTGTTTCTGTAATGAGCGGAGATAATTCAGGGTGGTTATGTGGCTCAAAATCTAAAACAGTTTCCTATAAACAGCTTACCAAATTGGGTTGAAATTTTGGACGGTACTCATCAATATAAAGGAACTAGTTTGAAAAAAATATCAACTTGTTCCAATAAACCGTTTCAAAATGGCTGTCGTTTAAATATTTTAAATGAAAATATTTCATTTAAAGTTGTTTTAATTAAAACATTTTAAATGGCCACCATTTTAAAGTATATAATTGGAGCAAGCTGAATATTTTTTCAAACTAGGTCTTTGGATGACTAGCGTCCAAAATCTCAACACAATCGGTTAAGTTGTTTTAGAGATATAAATTATTTAGCATACAAATGGTGGATAGTTCGTAAAAAAGCGTTTTCGGGCATTTGTTTATAGGAACTTTTTTCTTTATTTTGACCCATATAATCACCACTTGAATTATTGAATATACCCGCACAATACAGAAACACCATGTATATATGTGATGGTTAAGAATAATCTATCTGTAGTTTTTCATTTATTTTATGAACATCGAAAAGGAGTTTTGAAAACCCTAAATTTAAAAAAAAAGAAAAGATTATAACAAAATTATATATATATATATATTATTTTTTTCAAAATCAGTTCCAATTATTTTGGTCAAAGTTTGTTTTCTTTTAGTCTCTTAAGAACCTAACGAAATAAAATAACTGTCATCGCTCAAAAAATACGGCTTAAGATATATCGGTAAGAAAACAAACAATCGATCATTCAGCTGTTACGAAAGTTCTAATTTGTAAAAATCATCTATACGGACTTTGTTCAAATTATTATGATGTGTGAAGATTAATAACCATAAGTCGTGTGCCATAGATTAAAGTAAAAGACAATCATGTTCCAGGAATAATTGGTACAAAATTAAGTAAATCGAGACTGCATCATTAAAACCTTTACGCTTAGGATTAGTTTTATGGTAAAAGCGAAGTCAGCTTGGCCAATGGTTCAGAAATGACTTCAACAAACTTTAGGAACTGATTGGGTGGAACTAAATATACAAAACATATCATATAACATATGTAATTGAAAGTGTCAGGAATAACACATTAATATAATTTATTAATATTATCATATATTATTAGATGATTAGAATATATTAATAATTATATAAATATTAATAAGTGAATACAGACCATTGAGGGAACATGAATAAATCTCAAAAAGTGATACAAGCACGAGAACACAACAAGTAGGCCAAACAATAACATAAAGAGAGGTGAGTCCTTTAACACAGGGTCTTTTTGTGTGAAGAGCCCCGTGAAAGAGCAGGAAAGTGTGTGTGTGTGGAATAGAGCATTTGTCAAAGTAAATTGTTAAATTATAATTTTTGAAAGACATTCTTGATTGGGGGGGGGGGAGTCAATTTCAAAGCTTAGGTTCACTCAAGTTTGTCTTGACTTAAGTAGAAGAGCTTGTAATAAATGTAAAAGGTTAGAGTGTATTTATGTAGATATTGATTTTTCTTGGGTTAAATGTTAGAGTCAATCAAGCTAAATATTATAAATATTAATATAGGAGGAAAGTTATATAGAAGAGAGGGAGAGCTATTTTCTGTGTGAGAAAAACCCTTAAAATATAGCCTCACATAAGTTAGAACACAGAGTCCAAACTTTTGTTGGGATTAAATGCTTAGGGACTATAATTAAATTTACTTTATGTTGTTTGGGTGGTCCGTGGTCGACAATATTCCCAATATTCAACCTCCCCACCGTGGCATCCCTCCTAAATTACCTTAATTTATACTTAATAACTTAATTAAAATTATTAATTAACCTTACGCGGAATAGAGAAAGACAACTTGGATTTGGACAAGTGGTTAGACAAAAAGCTTAATCGGCCATTTTGGCATCACTATTACATATTTATTTTGTTTAATGAAGTCTTACAACGTGCTGCGTGGGAGAGTACACCTATAGGCCATAGAGGAATAGGAGGACGCCAACGGAATAGAGAAATCAACTATCCGGTTGAACTAAGAAAATAAATTAAGAACAAAAGGAAGACAAGAAAAGACTGGCAAAAGTGTCGGGACCCAGAGATAAAAACAACACTATATAAATTGTGTAACAAAATAAAATCCTATATTAGAGAGCTCAAAAATGAATCAGTCAATAGATTCTTAGAAAATCTTTCTACTCAAAAAAATGGAGAGCTCTTCCTCTGGAAGGTAACAAAAGGGATTAAAAGACCCATAATGCAAGTCCCTCCAATCAAAAATGAAGATGGTACATGGGTTAGAAGTGCACAGCAAATAGCAAACCTCTTCGGGAATATCTAGATGAAACGTTTCAGCCTCTACCAAGACAAACTTGTGAAGAAAGCATTCCTCCAATAGGAAAACTGGATGATGTAGACATAACTCCAGTGACACTCCAGGAAAAAAGGAAATTAAAATTAACTTAAATGCTAAGAAGGCCCCAGGGTTTGACTTGATCTCTGGCCAAATAGTAATAGCCTTACCAGAGAAGGGGTTTTAGGAAATTGCTCTATATAATCAATGCATGTTTAGTTATCAGGTATGTTCCTCTTCAGTGGAAGGTGGGTGAAGTCATTATGATACTAAAACTTGACAAACAAACTAATGACAAGAAATCGTATAGATCTATATCGCTACTATCAATAATCTCCAAATTATTCGAGAAGCTATTGTTATAGAGACTGATGCCAATCACTGAGGATAGAAAGCTTATCCCCGATCATCAGTTTGGTTTCAGGCGAGGTCATTCTACAGTAGACCAAGTCCATAGGATCACGAGTGTAGGGATAATGCGCTTGAGAAAAAGGAAACATGTGCAATTGTCTTTTTGGATGTGGCAAATGCCTTTGACAAAGTTTGGCATGAGGGACTGATGTGGAAACTACAAAGAGATTTACCAAGGCAATACTACACAATACTGAAGTCGTACTTAACTGATAGACACTTTCGAGTGAAGTACGAAGGTGAATACTCTGGACTGAAGAGAATTTCGGCAGGGCTCCCACAGGGCAGGGTGTTGGGCCCTGTCCTATACCTGTTGTACACAAGAGATCTTCCTACACCAGAGGAATCAATAATTGGTACATTTGCAGAAGATACTGCGATTCTAGCAATCGATAAAATACCTGAGGAAGCGGTAATAAAGCTCCAGAGGGCCACCGATGAGGTGTGTAAATGGACCAAAAAATGGCGAATTGGTCTTAAAGAAGCAAAGTCAGTCAATGTTAACTTCACAAACAGCAAGTTCAATCATCGTGTCCCAATTCTGTTCCACCAGTTCCCTATGCTAATTCGGCTAAGTACCTGGGAATGACACTGGATGTAAAACTCAAATGGAAAGAGCATGTCAAAAATTTAAAAAAACAAGAATTAAACTTGAAGTTCAGGAAAATGTAATTGGCTGCTTGTAAGACAATCAAAACTGTCAATACACAAAAAGATATTGATTTATAAGCAAGTCTTAATACCAGTGTGGATCTACGGAATTCAGCTATGGGGCTGAACTAACAATACAAATGTAAATATCATTCAAGTGTTCCAAAATAAAGTGTTTAGATGTATAGTGGATGCACCCTGGTACATCAGGAACGATAATCTACATAGGGACTTACAGATAGACCTAGTCAGTGATGACATCAAAAAACAGGCAAGGAAACACAAACAACGCATCATTCATCATGAACACCATGAGGTACAGGGACTGTTGAATGTCACTCGGGTGGAGTGAAGACTGAAGAGGACCAAGCCTTCAGATCTGATGGGCTAGAATGATAGGGAATAACTATTGGGTCATATCCCATACAAGTGTAAAAATGTATGAAGTGTAAATTGCTAGATGGGTACATACTCAGTTTTAATATTGAATTAATAAACATATATATTTATTTAATTGTTACAGAGTGTGAGGCACAATACCACAAAAGGTTGTCCCACCCTTACCAAAAACAACTGTCCACTCATTTGGGTGAAGTTAGCACAAATGTCTATAAAACAACGCTCAGAGGATGAAGCACAAATCCCTACTCTGAACGATTCTCGCACTCTGGGCTCTGCATTGCGGTGATGAATACGGTCTGAACACATATCTCTCACAAATATTTTCGAGTGCAAACACGATCTTGTTGGTAAGCATCTATAAATATATCTGGGAGTTCAAATTTCCATCAATTTTGGACAGGAAACGGAAAAAAAAATTGGCTGTTACAAGATGGAGCACCACCACACTACGACCGTGATGTACGACAATATTTGGACAATGTTTTTCCGAGAAGATGAATAGGCAGAAGAGACACTGTGGAATGGCCAGCAAGGTCTTCTGAACTTAATCCGTTAGACTATTTGGGGTTACATGAAAAGCTTGTTTATAAAATTAAACCAACTGACGTCAATGCCCTACAGGGTAGAGTAATAGAAGCCTACACGGTTTGATTACAAATATCTCAACCATTCCAAAGATTCTTATACGAAAGCTTTCTAAGTTTCTTACAGAGCTGAATATTAAATTCTGGAAAATGAATTGGTTGCTTGGTAGGAGATCAACATTAGATCTACACAATAAACTTCTAGTATATAGGCAAATATTAAAACCAATTTGGACTTATGGGATACAGCTATGGGGCTGTACCAAAAAAACAAATGTTAAAGGTATTCAAACATTCCAAAATAAGGCTATGAGGAGCATGGTTAACGCGCCATGGTTCGTGCGAAATGATGATCTCCATCGTGATCTCGGGATGAGTACTGTCCCAGAAGAAATTAAGAGTAATGCAATCATGCATAAGAATAGACTGCAAAAACGCGAGAACCCTGAAATGTTCCGTGTAATCAACAACACAGAAGATGTGAGGCGCCTGAAACGAACTAAACCTCTGGATTTGGTGAACAATATTGTGTAAATAAGTAACCGCATGAACTTTGTGTGTAAAATATAGGACTCCATCAGTGGATGGTGTTCCAAACACTGCTTTCTTTAATATGAAATGTTAATTACTTGATAAGGCAAACTTAGTTGTAATTATTAATAAATAAATATATAAAAAAATATATAAAAAATAAATAAAAAAGTGTTTTACAAACAGCTATCACACTGCCAAATCACCAAAGATACCAATTCGAACACTTGTTACATTAAAACAGGTAAGTGATACCAAAGTTAATCATAACTAATTTGTCATGTAAATTTTCTCAGGGGTGTACCAAAAAACCTTTTGGAGGTGCCATTATTTTTCTATTGCATGAATCTTTCCAATTATATCTCACAGGATAGGGGTGCCATTTAAAAATGAAAGTTGCCCCATTTACCTCCCCTTTTAAAAGTGGGTAAACATTGTAACCCCACTTAAAACACTAGAAAAGTGTTATAATAGGTTTTACGTTGATATAGCAATCCATTTAAATTATATCGAAGTGTATCACGACTTATTTTACACTCGTGATAAAATTTGTTTTTGTTTTACAGTGGTTATTTAAATCGTGTACTAACAGCCCACTTGATGCAAATTACGTCACAAGTATATACGTTCAATATTGATCACTAAAGAATATTAAGCTTACAACTCTCTTCATACCCTTAATTACATAACAGTGGCGTGTTTAAGAAAACGTTTCATAGATGAGACGCCGCTATATTACCGCCATGATGGATTCAATCCTCCATGAAATGTGATTACGTCGTGAACTTGTTATCAGCAATTTATTAGAATGGAAACACGATAGTATGTTGGGAAGACGAGTAGAGGGGGGAGGGGGTTGTGCGTGACATTGATTAGCGTTCAAAGGTAATACAAACACTGGTATAGCTCATCCAAACAATAGATTATTGTAACGTGATGTTTATTTGGTATTTAGTACGAGTGTTTACCATTCGTTATGTAGCTTCGTCACATCTCTTTACTTACTACAGTGACTACCTGAGAGCGGGATGTAAAATTCAATGTATACATTTATGTGATAGCTAACAAAAATCGATGTCTAATTTTTCACGAAAATGTCTTTTAACATCATTCGATCGCCAAAAATGTTATTTTGTGATATACGTCTGCACTACTGCGAGAGTTAATTTTCAACTTGTGATACTAAATTAAATTTTAAAATGTACAGATTTCAATATCTCACCTCTCAAAATGTTTCGCAAGTTGTAATTTTAACTCCATTTTTTTATTGTTCTTCAGGTCTCACGGCTTCAGAGAACCGAACGATGATTTTCAAATGCCGTCCGTCCGTCGCCGTTGTCGTGTGTACGTAAGCACGTTGCGGTCACACAAATGAAGGACTATGCAATTTTGTATAAGTATGCTCATAAAACACCCTATTGAAATTTAGAAAACAGTTTCAAATTGGCGGGCAAACAGATTTTTAATAATACGCGTGTTATTCAACTTCTAACACTAAGACTTCAATTCTGCATGTAATGGTACCAAACTCTACGATGATAAATAAAGAATTTATTGTCAAAAATGTAATTTCGAACACTGACCTTTCAAGAGCATGTGATATTCGTGCAGTTACAAGATCCAGCAAGGCCTAGTTACCTACAGGATCGTAGTGATTGGAGGCTCCTTCACTGCACATATACGAGGAACGCTGGAGCTTAGACGACGTCAAGAAATTATAGTCTGTATACCATAACTTGGCGTCTGAACCCTTGGCTGCGGCCGGAACCGTCCCCTCCGTCGCTCCCTTCTTCACCCAGCTGTTTCAGTGATGAGTCACCTACTAGCGTTAAATTTTTTTAAGCATATTTAAAATGTTTAGGAAAATATAAGCAAATTGATACCAAACACGACACTATTCCGTTTGTAAAAACCGCCAGTAGAAAGCTCTTTACACAGCTACTATTTGCATAATCACATACTTATTATTTACATGTTTACGTACTATTTACATACATCTCTGTCGTGTTTGGTATCAATTTGCTTATATTTTCCTAAACATTTTAACTATGGTGAAAAAAAAATTTAAATTGTGTCTCCCATAAAAAAGTTAAACACTGCAGTGTTAACGCTAGTAGGTGACTCATCACTGAAACAGCTGGGTGAGGAAGGGAGCGAGGGGGGCGGTCCGGGTCCAGACGCCAAGTTATGGTATACAGATAATAGTGATATACCGTTTCGAGATTGAAAAACCACTTTCATTTTTCAATTTAACGGTTTTTGAGATATTGACGTCAAATATGAATTTAATTATTTATTTTCACAGTTGTGTTTTTGTAAAAACAAATCGGTTGGACAAAAAAGTAAGCGTTATCGGGCGTATTTTAAACCTCTTTGAAAAACTTTTTACAGTGTAAAGTAAATGTAAGGAAAATGTTTCATATAAAGTTGCTTTATCAGAACATAAGATCAGAGTGCAAGCTAGAGTACTGACACAAGGAAATAGAAATCTCGTTTAACTACAAAACGTATGTCAAGAAAACACCTCCACTTGATGCGAACGCTGTTACAGACCAATCTAAACACGTTTGAAATACTCTCCAATAATCTTACAAACTGTAAATAAACATGATTTATTATAAATCCAACTTATTTTATCTTGTTTTTTTTAAAGGTGAAAACCTCTCGGTCATCTTCGCAATGTAAAAAACGTTGATGTGCAACTTTCATAATACTTACCCAGCCCAATGTGACACAAGCAGATCTTCTAAAAGTTGGTTTCTTGGACCTTGTAGGAATTGTATTGATAGTTCAGGGAGTCTTATCCACTAGGATAAGTTTGTTTTAAAGTAAGGTTTTCAATCGTGTGTATTGACATCGGGACTTTAGGTGTGTATATTATATTAAGATGTTTACACTCGCTTCGCTCGTGGCAGTGTCTTGACCCTTACGGGCCTCGAAGCCGTACATATATGAAGGACGCTCCACTCGCTATGGCTCAGCCAAGGTATATCGTATTTTTTAAGAGTTCTGAGTTCGATATTACTTTTTTGAAATAACTTAACTATTTATAATCATAGAGAGGTGAAGGAGGTACCATTTTATATACAGATTTTTTTAATGAATTCAGTGTGTTTTAAGTTGAATAACACACAAGATTTAACAAAAAAGATTTTAAAAAGGCGCTATTTTTGACATTTTAAATTAAATTTTATAGCATTTTATTATAATGTGCAGTGCGATATTTTATGTTGTAATTTGTGTGTATGTGTGTGTGCTTGTACTTTTTATTTTTGTTTGACGTGCTCACATGTGAGTAAACAGTACACCTGAAGATGAGAACCTGTTCTCGAAACGCGTAGTGTAAACTACAACACAAGTTGCATGACGGGAATACCAGGTATATGTTTATATAGGTATACTATATTTAGTTTCATACTGTATTGCAATTGGAGACATAAACAATGAATTAAATTTTGTTTAATTTCAGTACTATCTGGGCACACTGTACTAAATTTCATGTTTCTATCTTAATTTCTGTGGCCGCTATCGTGCTTACTTGCAGATTACTACGACGGACGGATGGACGACGTATGTGGGACAAAATCCCAAAAATCTGAAGAAAATTCAAAATATAAAGTTACTATTTAGGGACATTTTTATTTTACATGGGGTTAGAGTGATATTCAAAGTGTCACATTCCACAATTAGATCATGCCGAAACCTGTAGATTCAGCATTTTCAAGTTGACACTTGAGTGAAAACGTCTGAGCTACGGAAAGACCAGTATTTAAGGGTTCCTTTAAAGCACGTGTAACTTTGTGCGGTGTTGTCAGATTTTCATGACGACAAATGAATACATATCATGATGGCATGTAAGGTAATTTGCATGTGTTAGAAAAATCATTTAAAAGATGTAAAACTTTTTTTTTAGAAATGTTATTGTTTGTAAATTCAAAAAAGTTGTTGACAATTTTTTTATCTTTAAATTTCGCGTCGAATCGTGAAAAAAAAACAACTGCCATTCTTCAAATCGTTCAGGTGTTTGCACAAACAAGTAGAAATGTCACTCTTTTAATCATTGAGAAAGGTGTTTTAATTCGAATATTTCTTAATTTATTTAACTAGAAAAATACTTTGGATTCGTAATTAGCAACCTCAAAAACACCTATACAAAGTTTCATAGACATTAATAGAGTAGATAACTTTCTGGTGTTTAGTCCGCCATATTGGTTCCGCCATTTTGTTTTTTGCACTTTTAACGTTGGAATCGTAATTAGCAACCTCAAAAACCTTATGTACGAAGTTTCATCATAATTAAATAACGTTTTATTGTTTTGATCAGATCGTAAGTTTAATTATAAACTTTCCAATTTATATTAAAATGGCAGTAGTTGTATATTGCTATGTGAAAATATAATTTGATTCACCCATTACATTTAATATAGAATACTTTGAATAATTGTAACAGAATTTATTCATCCCACATCAACAACTGCAGTCCGTCAGTTTAATTTAATACCTTTGTGTTCCAATTATCTACAATAACAATAATTATGTTATAGTTTCCGGCAAAACATTTTAATACAGTAACCGTATCAGTTATCGTTTTCAGGCATGATTAAGTTATTTATTGCTCATAATAATTATTTTATAACATTTTATATGCTGTTTTCCTTTTAATAATTTAACACAATACTTGCACACGATGAGATTAATTGTAAACAAAAAACATTGCGCAAACTTGTCACACACACACATCCACAAAACCTAATTATTTTTCACGAAAAAAATATTTGTAAGTTAAAAAGTGAAAATAAACAATGGGCGCCATCTTGAATTTATATAAAATAATAATTTTTGAAGAAGTATAAACTTGTTTTGCTTCTACTGTAACTCTAATGTGTAAAACTAATTTTATTGTATTCAGGATTTTTAAAATGGTAATCAAAGTTTATTTTTGTTTTGTCCAAATATACCTTAGGGGAATAATATAGTGGGTATGAGCCCGGTAGTCTCTAGCTGGATTTACACTTTTTTCCTGGAGTGTGGGTTAAATCCCTCTCTTTCACCTTTCTTATCACCCTCTTGTTCTTTTCTGGTCTTGACTCTATAGTATTCAAAGGATAGGGGTTTTTATTTTATATTATTTTCTTCCTCTATTTTTTGTTTAATCAATGCTTACCAGAAAGAGTTTTATGGCTTTAAACAACTGCATTTTTTTGTATTTTTATTTGCAATTTTACACACTGTTTGGGTAATTACTTCACATTTCACCAAAATTTGATCAAGTTTTTTTAAAAATAATTTTAACCAAAACTTCCGAACTAACCGTTTTGGGGAGATAATGGTTTAGATTCATTCTGTTTAGTTTCGTAAAATTTGATCAACATTGTTACGACTGATTTTGAAAAATTAATTATTTTTGTTTTGGTCATATGGTCACAACTCGTAAAAAAAGCCGCGAGATGTTGCTAAAGTATCAGATAGTAAATCAATCATTCCGGCAGTCATTCAGTTAATCATTCACGTAATCAGTCAGGAAATAAATCATTTAGGCAGTTAGTCATTCAAATATTCAGATAGTCAATCACTCATTCAGGCGTCAGTTACTCAGTAAATCAATCAGATAATCAGTCATTGAATCATTAAGGGCAGCCGGTCAGTAAGTAAATCTATCATTCCGGCAGACAAGAAGTTATTTTGTCAATCATTCAGGCAGTCAGTCAGCAAATCAATCAATCATTCAAACAGTCAAGCAATCAGTAAGACAATCATTCGAATAATCAGTCATTCAGTCAATCATTCAAGCAGTCAGCCAGTCAATGATCAAGTGTTCAGTCAATCAGTCATTCAATCATTTAGGTAGTCCATGAGTAAATTTATGATTCAATCAGTTAGTCACCCCATCATTCGGACAGTCGGTCAGAAAATCAATCATGTATGCAGCCAGTTAGGTAAACATTGAGGCACCAGTGAGTAAATCATTCAGGCAGGCAGTCAGTTAGAAAATTAATCATTCTGGTAGTTAGTCAGTAAATAATTCAGGCATGGTATCAGTAAATGATTCATTAATTCAGTCAAGCAATTCTTCAGTTAATCATTCAGTCATTCATTCAATCAACCATTCAGACAGTAGGTCATTAAATTAATCATTGAGGCGGTCAGCAACGCGGTTAATCATTCAGACAGCCAGTCAGTCAATCATTAGTCAGGAAGGCAGTCAATCAGTCCATCGTTCAGTATATTAGTCAGTCAGTTAATCATTCAGTGAGGAAGGCAGTCAACGAATCCGTCATTCAGTAAATTAGTCAGTCAGTTAATCATTCAGATAGTCAATCAATCATTCAGGCAGTCAGTCAATACAGATAGTTAATCAGTCAGTTATTGGTTCAGGCAGGCAGTAATTTAATAATTCAAACAGTCAACAAGTTCGCCTTTTAGTAAATAAATCAGTCATTCAGTCAATCATTCAGGCAAGAAGTCAGTTAATAATTCAAGCAGTCAACAAATTCGCATTTTAGTAAATAAATCAGTGATTCAGTCAATCATTCAGGCAAGAAGTCAGTTAATAATTCAAGCCGTCAACAAGTTCGCATTTTAATAAATAAATTACTCATTCAGTCAATCATTCAGACAGGAAGTCAGTTAATAATTTAGCAGTCACCTAATGCGCCATACAGTAAATCAGTCAGTCAGTCCAATACACAATTCAGTTATTCAATAATAAATCAGTATTTCGTTTCACAAGGAAGGTTATAAAGCGGCATACGCCGTTCTATATTTAAAATGGAGATAGTTAGTCTATATAAGACATTAAAACATAAAGTACTCTTTTAGAACACAAATTTATCTACTAGTCAAGGTATTATATGTTTATAGCTAGGACTTAAAATGTATTTGTAGTTAGTCCTATAACAATGGATCATATTAATATGGTACACATCTGTGTCGATTATAATATAAATGGATAACAGTCATGTTAAATTAATCCTCTGTAAAGTTGGCAAACCTGCTAGGGTAATGAAAGTGATTAAAGTGTATCGCTCAGTTTAACTGGGGTGAAGTTGGCATATTAATTAATGTTGAGAGCTTTGATCGTGTAATGACGCTCTCAATAGTTGGCAACACTTTAGGCTTCAATCAACCTTACTTCCTTTACACAAATAAATTATACACAAACATTGTACAAACGTTCTCACACGAACTAATATAAACCTTTAGAATTTGTTAAAATTAATTGAATATTTCTTATTTTAATCTGAATTAGAGATTAAATTAACTGTGCAAGGAACTACAATTTACATTCTGTGAAAAATTCTTATCTGATCAAGGTTGTAATAGATTGCTGTATAGGCCTACGCTTGCCTAACCGTTATTAGGCTGTGACTGGTTTATATAGGTCCTTACTTACCCACTATTTAGGCAAGTTTGGTAAAATTTATTTAAAATCATTGGATCCATATTAGGAAAAAATGTGTGTCTTTTCTTGTTTCCTAAATTTTAATTTATGTACAAATTTTTTTTAAAGTACCGAGATATGGCAAAAATATGCGCACTTACAAATTTGATTAAAATTTGTCCTAGCGTTTGAGCAATGAACAGACGACAGACATGATTCTAAAAACTATATTTTGGACTTTAGTGGACCTCAAAACCGAAATGACATTTTCCCTTAGCTATTTAAAGGGGTCCTCATTCCCTTTCATAAATTTAAGAATCTTAGCTGTAGAATTCATTAATAGCTTCAGAGTTGGAAGAGAACAAAAGTTTTCCAAGAGAGACCTGATTTGAAAGACGAACCAGAGAGATCCATTTGAAGACTACATGAAAAAAATGTAGATCCAGCTAGGATCCTTCAGATGTCCACGTCGTAATTCCACAAATAGTCGGGTTAAACAACACTGTGTACCACTCTGTCAATAAGTTCTTATAAAATCAGCTGCACACTAAAGTAATACGATACATTAAGTCTGATATATTATCTTTTAAGATAGGTATCGCTAGTGTACGTTCAAAACATGCTGTAGTGGCTAAACAGGTGGACACCAGTACGATAACGACATCTATCGTAAGATAAATGTATTAGGCGACAAACTTCTCTTCGTTTGGTGTCGTACGATAGTCCAAAGTGATAAACTATTAATTTTTAATTTATTGATTTCAACACTAACGTTTTTTACCAGCAAATATTGAAAATAATAATATTGCAAAGTCAAGTGAGAAGTCTGCGCCCTGTGCTGGGAAGCGACTAGGATAGCTCAGTTGGTAGAGCATTTGCGCTAAAGCCAAAGGTCCTGGGTTCGCTTCCCAGTCTAGGTAGTATATTTTTCACTTGAAATATTATTGTATGGTAAATTATGTCTTGAGGTACAAGCAATGCTGAAAATTTAAGTTGTTAATTCTTTGATGTTGGATTAGACCATTCTTTATGGAATTATAAACTGAAAGACTACCATAAAATTGACGTGATAGGTTTGACTATTGAAGCCGAATTAAAAGACTCACGTGAAAAATCACGTTTTCAATCACGAGTTGCAATAAGAGTAGAAGCTTTTAACCTACAAAATCCTTTAAATTTCTTTTCGTGTTGAGGTAGTTCTATGTCGCACTGTACTCGATACTTCTTTTTCTCCTTCCTCCTGTTTTAAAATACCAATACATCACGAAAACGTCATCTTCACTGGAAGATCTAATAGTTACAACAGATGAAATGACT
This sequence comes from Aphrophora alni, assembly GCA_963513935.1. Lineage (NCBI taxonomy): Eukaryota > Metazoa > Arthropoda > Insecta > Hemiptera > Aphrophoridae > Aphrophora > Aphrophora alni. The sequence goes on along the minus strand of OY740776.1, from coordinate 21,901,997 downwards.
CTAAAAAATATCTCCTGTCAATAGATTGTATCGCTGAGATGTGCATAAAAATGATCTTAAGATAAAAGTCGCGCATCGCAATGATCGTTCAATAAACATCGTATCGCTCTAAACTTGGTTCCACTTTCACCTTTCAGTATGGGAAGTCCATAAGTAATACAAATCTAATAAGAGTTTCAGCGCTACTACCCATAATGAAAATATCACAAATACGTCACTGGTTGGACTGGCGCTTTCACTGAATCAGTGAAACACCCGCTTAACACGGTAAATTTTTCAGGTTGAGTAGTAGTTTTCTATCTAACAGATTAGATGTGTGTTTAACATCTCTCTTGCAAAACAAAATTTCTCTATTTTCAATACTCAGTTTAATCCAAGATACAACTTTAAAGTTTGTAAAGATTTTACGTTATACAGAAGTTATAATCTCCTTTTAAACTGAAGTTGACTTGATTGGTTAGACTCGTTGAATAAACATGTTCACAATTAAGGAAACTTACATTATGCAGGTCTACCAACTGTATTTTAAAATGTAAATTACTCGTGTTAATATTCAACGATTCTCAACACAAAGTGGAAGGTCTTGGTCTTTGAAAGGTTATTTCACTTTCGTATTCAATCGTTAACACCCAATAACTGAGTGTGCATGGATCAGTGCGTTTTTAGATGACGCATTTGCTTATACAGGGTGGTTCACGACAAAATCGAAGCAAAAAAATTTTAGGTGTTAAAAAAAGAAGGAAAAAGTTCATTTAAAGCTAGTTCCAATAACGCTTTGTTTCTTAGATGGTATTGGGTTTGAAAAGGAGAATCAATAAATCAAGCAACAAACAGCAAGTCACGGTGGAGGTTTAGCGCGATGCCATCCAGAGGTTTACATCGATGCTTTTGAAAATCAAATGAGTTTGTTTTTACATGGATGCTTACTGCGCGGTGTACGAGGATGCTTCCCTGTGATTGGTGCGTTCAAGGCCAAGTTGCCATCCCCCTCCACAGCAGCTCGCATAGAACACGTCTTGCGTCTGTCATTCCGTGCGCTAGGGTACTCTAGTTGCTTTCCCTCTTTTGCGTAATTAGTTCATTTTTGAATTTCAAGTGCTAAATATGAAGGAAGATCTGATAGCAATTGTGCAGCTCACTCCCGTATTGTGGGTATATTAACTATCAGCCATAACTTGGTGACAGCTGACATTTCATCACTATCATCACTTGACTCACACAACATCGCAAAAGTACAATTTTTTTGTCATTCAAATTTCATCAAACTACTCCACTTGACAGTGGTCCTAGCTTGACTGAGCAGCGCAGGTAACCTCCTTGCTATGTGCTGTCAACATCCACCGCGACTTAACTAGGCCTACTATATAGCATCCACCGCGACCCACTTGTTCTGTTCGTAACCTTAGTTGAGCACATTGCGTGCTTGTTCAAGTGAACACAGCTGATCTGTCCTCGAAGTGAGATGGGATGGACTATCGAACGAAGAGTTGAAGATTAAAATATTCATAAAAATGTGCACATAAAAATTCCATAACGTTTCGTTAGTATGGTGGAAAATACCAAATAAAAATTATGGTGTTGCTTATGTATGTGTCACCAATTTCGTGACGTGCTCTTACCGCACCACATTTCATAGGAATGTTTCCAACGATTTCATATGATTGTCTGGCTTGGCCATTGCCGGACAAACTAATGACCCATTATCGTATAATCTCACCGAAACGATACTGTATCCAAGCCAGCTTTTATGAGTTTATTAAATGTAATGTTATTTACAATAAAAGCTTAATTTAATTTGGTATTTGGTATTGTCCGGATCCAACACGTTTAATTAACACCCAACAATAAATTTATATGGTCTCGTTTGTTTCACAAAACCCCGTTCCCCATGACCCCACCCCCTCCAATTAATTATTTTAGCCAACCATTATTTTAAATTATTACTTGTGCTTTTAAAATTCAAAAAGGAAAAACCTGTCACCCCACTCTGTGTCGACACTGACTGTACTCCACAGATGGGTTCTTTTTTTGGAGCTTGTAGATGGTTCGCAACACACAGATAAAATCTATTTTATGTGTTGGATTTATCAAGAAAATTACAAAATTGTTAATTTTGTCTATGTATATAAGAAAAAATTTAAATGAAAGGTGCCGCTAGTTAAATTTAGGCAAAGGGACTGAAGTTAACAATTAAATACGTAACTTCTTTAAAGAACAATAATTAGCATATTATACCAAGTATCATCAATAAAGTAATCCTTTTATTATTAGGTTGTCAGATTAATCAAGTTATCTGCTGGATTTGATCAAGAAAATTACAAAATTGTTAATTTTGTCTATGTATATGAGAAAAAATTTAAATGAAAGGTGCCGCTAGTTAAATTTAGGCAAAGGGACTGAAGTTAACAATTAAATACGTAACTTCTTTAAAGAACAATAATTAGCATATTATACCAAGTATCATCAATAAAGTAATCCTTTTATTATTAGGTTGTCAGATTAATCAAGTTATCTGCTGGATTTGATCAAGAAAATTAAAAAATTGTTAATGTTTACTATTTATATGAGAAAACATTTAAATGACTGGTGGCAATAGTTACATTTCGGCAAAGGGTCCCTTAAGAACTAAAAGTAACAATTAAATACTTTTTTTTTTAAGAACAATAATTAGCATATTATAACAAGTAACATCAATAAAGTAATCCTTTATGTTTAAATTAATTGTGAAACAGTTAAAGTACAGTAATATCTATAATAACATTTCGTTTCAAAATTAATGAGCAGCGCCTAAATTATATGAATACTGCAAAAAACACATAAGTGTGTGACCAGTGTATCAATAACTGCAAAATTATTAATTGTGAACCTTCAGTAGATGAACTCACGACCCGCAAGTGTTTGTGGTAATAAGTCTTTCCTGATTGTATTATATACATACATATGAAAATATATTACATGTAGGCCTACAATAAATTTAGATTTATAACTGCAATTAAACCAATAATCTTTAATTATTTAATGAACGGTCTATTAATCATACTTCATAACACTACACTACTTATAAAACTTAACATTAAAAAATTAATATACTCCTGTAAAAAATGTATAAAAACTAAGAAAATATTACCTCAATATCAAAAGTTATATTGATATTTTTGAAAAACAAAATGTCGGACAGACATAGATGTTGGATCTAAGATTTATATAAACGTTTTTCATTCTTTTTACAAGTATAACGGGTCGTGAAAATTAATAAGCCAATCACTCCTCATAAAGACTACATTATGTTTCAACTATTCTTAGTGTGAAGATCACATTTAAAATTGTATAAACATATTTTTAAAACAGAAACTTCATATCGTTTCGTTTCTGACATATCTAAAAAGAAGTTGTTGGAAGCTGTCATGGTACATACCCAGCTCTATCATACAAGCAAATACTCAAATGTTATGCCTAAAAAGTTTATTTTTTAGGCTTCGTAGGTAATGTTAATTGTATTGCTAGATCAAAGAGTCTTACCTAGTGATGGGTAAGTTTGTTTAAAAGAGTTGTCACGTGGTTTGTTGAAGCTTATAATTGTGCATATAAATACTTTCTTGAAGTCGGCTAGGCCTTAACCTACCTCGTACACATGTGAAGAAGTCTCCACTATCTACCCTCGGTCCAGCCTAGAGCTTTTCCCCTTATTTGGAGAACAAACAGAAGCTTTTCCTCTTGTTTAGAAAACAAATTAACATTTTCGTTTGCTTACGAAAACAAAGGGGAGCTTTTCGCTTTATTCGGAGAAGGTATTGGGGCTTTTTCCATTTGTTCGGAGAACAAAGAAGGGCTTTTCCCCCTTGTTCAGAGAACAAAGGAGAACTTTTCCCTTTGTTCGGAGAAAAAAGAGAGTTTTTTTACTCTTGTTCGGCAACATAGTAGAGCTATTGCCCGTTCGGAGAACATAGGGGAGGTTTTTACCTTGGTCGGAGAACAAAGGGGAGCTTTTTCCCCATATTCGTAGAACAAAGGGGAGCTTTTTCCCGTCTTCGGAAAACAAAGGGAAGCTTTCTTCCCTTGTTCAAAGAACAAAGAGGAGCTCTTTCCCTTTGTTCGGAGAACAAAAAGGGGCTTTTTGCCCTTGTTCGTAGAACAAAGGGGAGCTCTTTCCCTTTGTTCGGAGAACAAAATGGACTTTTTTACCTCGTTCGGATAACAAAGGGGAGCTTTTTTCCTTGTTGAGAGAACTAATTGGAGGTTTTCCCTTTGTTAGGAGAACAAAGATGGGCTTTTTCTCTTGTTCGGAGGACAAAGGGAAGCATTTTACTCTTATTAAAAGAATAAAGGGGATTGTTTCCTTGTTTGGAGAACAAAGGGTAGAACAACGAGAATTTTTTTTCTTCTAGTTGTTTAAAGATGAAAAACATGTCGGTTATCGTCACCTTTAAAAATAATCAAAGAGCATAAAATATAGACCCATAGCACTCGAATATTCTAATAGCGTTAGGGTCGTAAAAAAAACCAATTGCTGGACAAGAGAGAGATGATAGGAAAGATGGGAAAGAGGGAATTATCCTAATAGTACACGAAGAAAGATGTAAATCCAGCTAGCCCCCCCCCCATAGTTACCACGCCCATACTCATTATATTTTATAACTTATAATCTGTATTTAATGTACACAAATAATTACACATTGTAATATTTTAGAATTATTTATTTATATAATGTAATTAATATATGTTGGTTTTGCAGGTCGTTTGTAGACTTCATCGGATTTTCAGATCAGGTAAGTTGACATCTTCAATGACACGGTTCATACCATAATGTCAAACATTCATTTTTATTTTCCCTCATGCACATAGTGTAGAGAATGTTATGTGATCAAACAATCTATATCGAGTGTTATTCTGAGAAATCCGTTTTGAGGTCCCCTGAGTCTAAAAAAAAGTTGTTTTTGGAATGATATGCGTCTAGTGTAGCCTGTTTATCAATCTTTAACCCTAACGTGTGGACCGTTTTCAATCAAATTTAGTATAAATGGACAGGTTTCATCTGAGCTGTGGAGTTTGGGTGCGCAGTGGGTCTAGGCGTGGTCTAAGCAGCAGTGAGGTGGTGGGGGAAGCGGTCGCCTCAGTCTGTGTTGGGTGTTGGTACTAACAACGATGTCTGCAAGACCGCTGGATCGTGGACAGTAGTCGGCGCCGACTGTTTCCCCTACAATGCCTCTATCCCCACGCGGCTTCGAACTACAAACTTGTACCTCCCTTCCACGCGCAGCTCACAGCTCAGATGAAACCTGTCCATTTATACAGTAAGTAAACATATTTTCATCATATCTTCGGACGTTTGTGTTTTATTATTATTTTTTTTTTTTTAAATAACTCACAATTTCGGGGTAGCTGCCATAAAAAAACTTTTTTATCAAAATTACGATTTAAGTAAGATGTTAAAATTCATCCTACACAAAATATAAACATATTATTTTTGAAAAGAATTTACTATACATTTCTCTACGAATAAAATTTAGTACCATTGTAACTATTAAAGAGTATTAATGAGTTTAGTAGGTCAGTGTATTCCTGTTTTTGATTGATTATATAAAGACAATACACACAATTGTAGATGTAATTTTCCGTCCTCATTTCATTTCTTCAAAGACAAGTCTGTCGGTAATCAACGTTAGTTTATTTTTATAACCTAGTCATTCATTCTCGCGTCATTTAATTTCTTTTTCTGATTGTTAAAAAGCAAAAAGCTCACGTTTATCAACGCCTTATAAAAAAGGGAAGAAAAGATGAAATAAAGGGATGTAATTCAAAACTATGTGTAGATCCAGGTATTTCGGGATTTCCACTCCCTTTCTTAAAATAGATGAGCTCCTGAAGATATGTCGTTGATTAGTGTTTGTTAGACGTGATAGAATTTACTAATATAGATCAAAGATTTACTAAACTAAAAATGTGGAAAAATTCTATGCATCGATGGTTCGTTTACATTTTTGATTGAGAACTTGCTGAAATTATATTTTTAGTGACGATTCCTTTTTATTTGGTTTAGTGGGAAAATTTGTGCAATGTTTTTTACAAAGTTTATAATTATATAGTAAGTAATCGCCAAAACTATTAACATACTATTAATTGAGTAGTACCTAAATTTTATATTCTATAATAGCCTAGATGTTTTGCACTGTCTTAAAAAGTTTAATAATTGAATGCCGTCCTTACTGTAAAGTTCCGCCATGATTGATTATAGAATGACAATACAAACGATATTGAGGATGTAGTTTCCCAACCTCATTTCACTCTCAATGCAGTGACAAGCTCACCTGTGGTCGATATTAGTTTCTCTTTTGGTAGATCAGTCCCACAGTTTTGCGATGTTTGTTTGCAGAAATAGAAATTTGGATTTACTAACATAGATTTTAATGTAGGTAATGAGGAAATTTAAAAAAAAAATAATAATTACAACTAAGCTTTCACACAGTTTATCACACTTCAAAATTTTACAACGAGTTTGAAAAAGTTAATTACGTTTATTAATGGTGCTATCAATTTGTTACGTTAAGCTCACATTTTAACCATAGGTTAGGGTCTTGTCTTTTGGAATAGGAAACAGTTTTTCTTCCATGTCCATTCAAGGTCTAAAATACTCACACAAAGTCTGCCCGTGTACCACTGGGTATCCAGCTCTGAAAAAATTAATCTAATTATTAATACATTTCCGAATTGAAAATAATTGTTAATATTCACTCACACAAAAAGTGCCACTATAATGTTTAAATTAAGAAATAACATGTCAGAATTAGGGATGGGTTTCTGGTAAAACCTGGAACTCCAATTAACTAAATAGACTTGATGTAATATAGAATAAAATATAAAACTCAAATTAACCAAACAACAATTACACAGCACATCTGTCGGATCACTTGTCGCGATGTAGCGTGGTCTGCTCAACATAGCTACGAATCCAGTTCCTGTCGGTCTGCTGTTTCCTACAAGCAAGGTGGTTCAAAAATAGCTTTACAACATTGTAAATTAATATTAATTCAGACTAGTGATGTGCGAGTTCGAATTAAAATCCTCGGTGATTCCGAGTATTAATATCCTCGGTTTCGAACTAAAATACTCGGTCAAAATCCTCGTAACTAGGAACAAGGAGGAGGTAATGTGCGAGTCATAGCGAGTATCCTCGGTGTGCGAGTATCCTCGGACAACGATATTCGTTAGTGTTGTGTCATTCCAAACAAAATACTCGGTGTTTCTACTTTGGTTACATTAGTTTCTAAGCTGATTTTTCACTACACATTAATTAAACATTAAGATTTTGAGTTATAATGATTTAGATTCGGTAACAAGTTCAATTTAAAATAACAATAATATTCATTTATTTCCACATTAACAAAAAGTAAATTAAATTATTATTTAATTGTTATTACTTATATTTAAATAAATATTTATAGGTTACCATCTTTATAGAAAAATATAGTAAATTAACTTATTTTAAATAATAACTAAATTATTAATGTTGGTAATAATTGTACTTACGTTTAATTACTGAATTTGTGTCGAGGCAGGATAACATTTAATTACGTATTACAAGTGTCAATCGCATATTATTTAAAAAAATAAATACTTGGTGGATCAATCTAACAGATAGAAATATAACACACATAATGCGCATAATCATTCTGCGCAGATACTCGATGTCGAATTAATAATACGAGTATTGAAATAATTCGAAGCCGAGTATTGCGAGTATCTATTTCACCCGAGTATCAACATCGCTAATTCAGACTAGTTATAGAGCTGGTTATGGTGTCATTTTGTAGAAAATATATCAAGTTTTGACTCACGCAGTGAATAATACCAAATAGCACCACCGCAAGCGCTAGCGACAGATATAATGCCTTCACTGGTCCCGAGTGCGCGCGCTGTTTTTTGATTTGAACAATTGAAGTCTGCGATAATTGTGCAACAAAATATTACCATACATCTTGTGTTCGCGTGCCTTTTGTAGAATTTTCTCCCGGACCGTTTAAAATCTATCAATTTGCGTGTCCAGTTTGTTAGCTTGCTCATGAGTCATAGTAGTTCGGGTGTGATGGAAGACATTTAATACTTGGATTTTTATGTCTGTGCATGTGAATACGAGTATATATTATTATCTTTTTCTTTATTCCAGGAAATTTTTATTTTTTTGACAATAATATAACTTATCTCCATTATTAATTTATATATATATTTTTTGTTATTTTCTATATTTTAGTTTAAGTTGTTGCTTTATTATTTCTGGAAATCGGTTATTTATTATATTATCTGTTTGCTTTTACCGAATTGCATACGTTATAATTACCTTGATTCGTTGAAATTCTTTGCAATTTTTTTTTTTAATTCTTATACTACAGCACTTAACGCTTGAAGAAGTTCCAGTTATCAGCGAAAGAGTTGGCCTACTGTACCCAGTAATAAGAGAAAAATCAAGAATTACAAAAACTTTCAACAATTTTATTCGTTTCACCCTACTATTAGTTATGTTAACATAACCTCAATTTCTTCTTCTGACAGAACTCCTTTATCTTCGATATTAGTCTATGCCTTTTCTATTCCGACATGACCGTCTTTTTTCTTTCAGTTTTCTTTACTGTCAGATTCTCTTTTGCTAACGGTTTCTATCATCAATTTTCCCTTCTCCGATTCCTACTTCTTATAAATCCATTATTTTCAGGTGTTTATTTTAATGTTTTATTTTTATATTTATCTTATTTTTGTACATGTACATTTCAGGGCATTTTATTTTGTGTTTGTTTTTATTAATATTTTTTTAAATTTTAATATGTATCTACTTGATATTGATATTTTAGTTTATATTGTATTTTTGTATGAGGTCCTGCAGAGAGGACCTGATGGGCCTAACTGCGGTCATAAATAAAGATGCATTATCTAGCACACATCTTACGAGTTTTAATATCCAGGAAATGCTATTGAAGTGAAATCAAGTTTTATAGTCAGTCATCGTTGCATTCAGAAGTTTAATATATAAACGTAATAAAGAAAACTGTACGATGTCGTAAACCTAGGATACGATATTTGTAGGTTATATAAAGTCTAGCAGGGTTGACAACTGTTGGAGGTAAAATATTGTAAAATTCATCTTTGCTTTATTGTGCAATAAAATGAGCATTATTTCTCAAGTATTTATCGACTTATTAGATTATTATCTGCACGGTGTTTGTGATGAAGGAAGTCTTCAATGACCTACACTTCACAGGATACAAACATTTCAGGAAAATTCTCATTGATGATAATATATTAGGCTCACTCTGAAGAAAGAGGAGGTGGATTTATATAAAACTCCGTTTGGTTCATGTCTCTCCAAATTACAAGAAGAGGTATAAAGCCGTCTTAAATATTTTTCACTATTACGTTTGGTAGTAAAAACCTCTCTTCTCTCGGTTTTCCGAGTGAATAATAAGTAAAACTTGGTGAAGAAACCTGAATGGAAAAGTAACAAAACAAAAAGGTGTATTCATTTATTGCTGTATCTTGTTGCAAGGCGATGTACCTTGTTGCTGTATCTTTGATACAACAACACGTATTTGACGTTAGTTGTGTGTTACCGTGATTGTGTTTTTTGAGTTCTCAGTTTTAGCTCTGAGATGCATGCTTAGATATTAAGGTTGGTGGTATTCTTATTTATTTTTACTTCTTACATAGGCTTAGTTTCTATTTTCATGTTTCTTTAGTTTTTAGTCACTTGATAACGGGAATTGATTCTTATTCCCGAAACGTGTTTTGATTTTTAACACACAAATGATGGCAAATGTCCGAAAAATGTATAATAATAAAAATGCAGATCCCTATTGAAGTAATAAATAATTGATTGTTCAAAGTAAAAATATGAAGATCAATAGTCAGAAGTAAGACCAGTCAAAGCTGGTATGCCACTGAGTAGTGTTTTAGGTCAGTTATTGTATTAACGTTTGACATATGACATACCAGAAACAGATGAAACAACATTTATTTTACAAATGACACGGTGTAAATGTTGTTCTTCTTGGCAGTCAGAACAAATGTATTATTGGAAGCTAATAATAATTTAAAATTACAAAAACATCTGAATACATTTGTCTTGTCGATTAAAGGCGACAATAAGAAAAGGGAAGAAAAGAACATTAAATAAAGACCCCTTAGTCCTCGAATACTCTAATAGCGTCAGAGTCGAAAAAGAACAATAGTTGGTCAAGAGAGACCTGATAGTAAAGACGAAAACAAGGATTTAACCCAAGACAACATGGAAAATGTGTAGATCCAGTAAGTGCTCTCGGGATTAAACGCCCGTACTCATTATAAGTGAACCCCTGAGGGTTCAGATTGATATAAGTGGTTTTACAAAGCCTTGGCGTATTAAACTTAATGACAATAAATCAGTTCACATTAACTTCATAAAATATTGACACCTAGCCCTATAATATTCGAATAGCGTCAGTGTCGAAAAAGAACAATAGTTGGTCAAGAGAGACCTGATAGTAAAGACGAAAACAAGGATTTAACCCAAGACAACATGGAAAAGGTGTAGATCCAGTAAGTGGTCTGGGATTAAACGCCCGTACTCATTATAAGTGAACCCCTGAGGGTTCAGATTGATATAAGTGGTTTTACAAAGCCTTGGCGTATTAAACTTAATGACAATAAATCAGTTCACATTAACTTCATAAAATATTGACACCTAGCCCTATAATATTCGAATAGCGTCAGTGTCGAAAAAGAACAAGAGTTGGTCAAGAGAGACCTGATAGTAAAGACGAAGACAACATGAAAAAGGTGTAGATCCAGCAAGTGCTCTGGGATTGTAAAGCTCGTACTCACGATTAGTCAGGCCCTGAGGGTTCTGAATGAAATAAGTGGTTTTACAAAGCCTTGGCGTATTAAACTTAATGACAGTAAATCAGTTTACATTGACTTCATAAAATAATGTAACCTAGCGCTATAATACTTTAAGCGTCAGTATCGTAAAAGAACAAGAGTTGGTCAAGAGAGATCTGATAGAAAAGATGAAAGAGAGGGATCTAAAAGAAGACTACATAAAAAGTGTAGATCCAGTTAGGGTACCTCGAGATTGCCACGCCTGTACTCTATATAAGTGTGCGCCTGAGAGTTTTGAATAAAATAACTGGATGGACAAAGAGTTGGTGTATTAAACTTAATGAGAATAAACTAGTTCACATTAACTTCACTTATAAAAGAACTGAAAAAGACCGGGTGTTATAAATAATCATAATATTTCATAAGCTAACAAAACAAAGTGTCTTTGTAACACATTAGATTACAAGCTGAGATGGAAAGAGCTTATTAATAAAATGTGTGGAATATAATTTTAAATACAAAAATGTATTGTTTTCTGGGTAGGAACTGTCGGTAAATAATAAAATTATATTTTATAAGCAGGTGCTGAAATCAGTAGCCTATGTAATGTAAATTTGAGGATTCTGCCAGTGAGAGTTATATCGAAGTCGTATAACGGTTTCAAAAAAAGGTACGAGGGGCATTGTTAAAATGCCATGTGGTATGTGAGAAATAACGACATACACAAAGATAATATGAATCACTAGAGCACTGTGGTGAATATACAATGAAAGAAATTCCCCAAAACCACAATAAAACACTAACAACATAAATACTGTATAGTTGTGTTTATTCTACCTTACGTACATTTCAATAGCACTGCTATCATCTTCAGAGGTACAATTCACACTAACCATAATAACTACAATTACTACAGTAGCGAGGCGTTTCCCCCACTCGTCATTATTATTTGTTAATTTATTTATATATTTGTCATACTACTATGGTTAGATTTTATATTCTTAGCTGGTATTAGAAGGCAGCAGGCGTTGCCACGCCCACTGATATGATGTGTGACGAGGCCAACTGTGATTGGCTGAGGGGATCAGGTAACGGCTGGGGAACTCCACGCTGCAGTAGTAATTGTAGTTATTAAGGTTAGCCATGAACATGACACTGGAAAACATAGGGCTGTGGGCCAACTGCAATAAAATGACAATTAGTCCAGAGAAAACCGTGTTTCAGCTTTTCACTCTCTCCACCAAGCCCCCCACTATTGAACTCAAATACAAACAGAATAACCTACCAGAATCTAAACTATCAAAATACCTAGGAGTTAATCTGGACACCAAACTCTCGTGGAAAAACCATATCCAAGAGGTTGCTGAGCGCGCAGGCAGACGGACAAACCTGCTAAAAGATTAACCGGTACAAAATGGGGATGTACGCAGGACGTTCTTGCTACTGCTTATAAGACCTATGTCAGACCCGTCATGGAATATTCTTCGGAGGTTACGTCACTGGTCAACAAACCGAATCTAAAAAAGCTAGGCAATGAAAGAGCACATGACCTTGCAAAAATGGGGCACAAATGCAGCAACCAATCGTTGAAACCAGCCTCACCTATGATGCACCTTATTGATGCAACTTTTAGACACCACATCAAACAAAGGAACGAGGAAGCCAGCAGAGAAAAACAGTGGGCATCGCTTGGCAGTCGCGGCCCCCTGCCGTCCTCAACTGACAGGGCAACTGCCGTGGCTGACTTCCGACTCTTGACAGGCCACGATTATCTCCAGGCCCATCTCCATCGTTTTGGCCTTGCAGAGTCTGATACATGTCCGCTTTGTCTCGATTTTATCATGGACGGGGACCACATCTCAACCTGCCCCGAGCTGGACGACCAGCTGTCCAGAATTGGTCGTTACTGGGAAGCTCGACGCCGAATGGCCCAACAGCCAAGAGCGGGCATTGGCTAAAGTAAGTAAGTAAGTAAGGTTAGTGTGTTTTGCCTCTGAAGATGATAGCAGTGCTATTGAAATATACATAAGTATAGAGTCTTTGTGTTGTTAGTGATTTATTGTGGTTTTGGGGAATTTTCTTTCATAAATACACAGAGACTTCGGTTAATTAAATTAAGACAATCGAAGCATGAAGTTCGGTTTCAAAATTGTATCAATATAGAGGCAATAGAACCGCTTGATAATGTTTTGCTTGTTGTTTAAGAGCAAAAGCTGTATATAAAAAAGGATAAAAACATTTACCGAGACCCCCTCGCCTTCGAATGTTTTAATAGGATCAGGGCTACAAGAGAACAAGAGTTAGTCAAGAAAAGACCTGATTGGAAAGATTATAGAGATGGATATTGTCCAAGAAAACAGAAAAAATGTATGAGCCAGCCTAATCTCTTAAGATTGCAACGCCCGTACTTGTATAGGTGAACCTTTTAATGGTAGCTGTTTTATCAATCTGAGATAGTAAGAAGGCTCAAGAACATTAAACCTTTAAAGTAAGCTTAAATTGTGTGTAAATGAGGTTGATTTGGAAAACACCATTAAGTGTACTCAGTAAACTCTAGTACTGAGATTCGTAAAATCGTAAAATTTTAAGATTTTATAGGAACAAACTGCTCGTTAATCTAGTCTTTTGAAATTTTAATAGCGATTTCTTCATTGCTTTTACAACATTAACAAGAAATATACGAGCATTTGGTTGCCTAAAGTCATGTCATGATTAATTATTTAGCTTCTTTTAAAAACGTATAAAAACTCTACATAAAAATCTAAGTAACTTTTCAATTTCCTGAAATAATGATTAAATATTTATTATTATTTTTGGTGGCTATATTAAGAGCTAGCTGTTACAATTTCATGAAAATCGATTGGTTAATTTAGGAAATAATGGTTTCGAAGAATAAAAACAAAAACTTTCGGGGAATCAATTTATCGTAACCATAGTTTGGCTTTGCATTTTTTGAATTTATATGCTTGTAAATGATTTATTTTAGACAAAATGACGACAGAACTCAATAATTCAACGATTCTATTTACTGGACTCTTGTACGAAAATAAAATAGGTTTTCTGTGAAATTAATTTTAACCAACCCCTTCAACTACCACTCAAGCCAGCCACCGTTTATTTTAGTGGGGCTTCCCTCGTCATACCACAATCATGTTTCTTAGGTCAAGTTCGAACCCACAACCTCCATCACAATCATCGATCAAGGGATTAAGCACATCAACCACTGAGACACTTAGATATAGTAATCTTTTAATATTATTTACATGGTGAAATATAATTTAAGCAGAATATTTTGACAATATTGTGTTATCGTCAATGCGTGTTATCAATCAAGCAAGGGTAACCTCCAACTTTGCCTAAAGGTCAAACTAAGGTCACACCACGTCATTGTTAATGACTATATAATTGTGTTGTTCTGTTTAAATATGAATAGATAACATAGTCACGCCATTTGATAAGACTTTTAAAATATTCAAACAACTTCCCCAACAAAAAGTCGTACATTGTTGTGGCTTGAAAAAATCCATAAACTTTTTTCGTCTCAATTTACATGATTATATTCAGGATCCATTTAAACCTTTTTTTATTTACATATTACAGTCTTGTTACCTGTCTGGTAATTTTATTCTAATATGAATTGTTTTATCAGTTCCAGTACAGTAACTAGTTCCAAAATCACTTGAAAACGTTCTCTCAACATCACAGGTCTTCTTCAACGTGTGTAACACTTCACAGCTCCATTTTGTACTCCTCCGCAACAATGTTCATCTTTATTTCACGGTGCATATTTTTATTGTTAATGTACCATTGAACCATGGTTATGTTCCTTAGTATTCAGTTTTGGAACTCTGTATTATGTTAATATTGTCCTCTTGGTACAACCGTAACTGTATACGGGTTACAGAATTTGTAACGTAGCAGTTTGTTATACAGGGTGAGTAGAAAATGTGGGGAAAATAACCACAGCAATGTTTCGAATTTAATATTAAGTGTATTCCTTTCTTTAAATGCTCTTTGCGTTTAATTTATCATCAAGGTATTTGGCAGAGTTGCTATACGTCAGGGTTCGAATAGTCATTAAAAAGGTGTAATTTGACGCATTGCGAAGTTACCGTGTGTTGACTTGGCGGATTTTGTTTTATTAACCATCTCTTGGTCCAGTTTGCTGACTTAGTTAATAAATTCTTGAATCTTAATTCTTCTATATCCTTTCCGACCACCATTGCTATATCGTGGTATTCTCTGGTTGGGTGATGTCCTGAGTGTATACTAAATACAATACTGGAATAAGACCAGTACCTTGTGGTAACCCTACAAAATTTTGTTTCAACTTGTTTCAATTTGTATTTATCCTTAATTTTTATCTAGCAGTTTCGGTCTTTCAAATAATCCCTTAACTCTGTCATTTTTGATTTAATTTAAATTCGTATGTAGTATATAAAGAGAACAAACGTTTACAATCATTTTACTTCAAAATTAAAGAAAAAAAAAAAAAAAAAAGAAAAAAAAAAAAAAAATGCACAAACTTTCTCACTCAAATTATTTGTCAGTTCGGTAGTTTCAATCAAAAAGTGAAAATGAAATTTATACATCGTCTTTGAAATAAATATTTCTAAACTTGTTTTCCTTTAGCCATAATTGCATCTCAGGTAAATTATATTTGATAAAATCAAGCTTTAGAAGATAGAGGTTAAAGTAAATTTTTGTTTTTAAAAAGTATTCATAAACAGTTAAATGTTTTTATTATCACACAGGTCATTTAAGTAAAATGTATATGACATCTGTAGCCACATGCCCAGTTTGTTTTGTTTTTTATTCATAACTCACCAAGTAGTAAAATAGAGAACCGGTTTTTGAGAGACGTGGACTAATACTTTATTTGGGTTTGTAGACGCCAAACTTGGTCAAAACCGTTGCAGCAGATTTTTATCATGCGTTAACACCTCAAATTTTGAGTTATATATATATTTTTAATCCTCAGATATGATAAAAAATATCCACGAATATCAAATTAGATTAAAATCGATCCACACTGTCAACAAACACAATTCCGAAAAAATCCAATATATCCCATCAACTTTATCTATCCTAAATACATTTGAGAAAGTAAAAAGAATCCATTAAATTTGTTGGTAATGGGAGAGTTAATTTCAAATCTCGTTACTAATTATTCTTCTGTGACCGAACATCACCAATATTTATATACTGACTATTAATTATTT
Source organism: Aphrophora alni (assembly GCA_963513935.1). Taxonomy (NCBI): domain Eukaryota; kingdom Metazoa; phylum Arthropoda; class Insecta; order Hemiptera; family Aphrophoridae; genus Aphrophora; species Aphrophora alni. Next base: position 21,885,933 of record OY740776.1, on the reverse strand, counting down.
CTGTCGAGCTTATAATTTTAATTTCCACACTATGTTGTTTTATAAATCCAACACACAATAGACTGATGTAGCTTTAGTATCTTGACTTTACAGCTAATATCAATCTGGAACTCTTCCCCTGGGAACTCTAACCTACTCAAAGTATCGTATCCCTATGGACATACTATACGGTATACAGAATATTGTTGAATAGGTCACACCATCGCTCATCATGACAATACACACAAGACCTGCTCCATATTGCAATAAACGCGGTTGTTATGTTTCGCTTTGCCGTTGTGTTGTTTCAGATTCAAAAATTAAACAATTATTGATTGGGTAATTTTAAGATCAAGTCCCTAGAAGGTCGAGTAAAAGTGAGTTGATCACAATTTTGCTGTAATTTCTAAAAACTGCAATATTAATACAAAACCATCAACAGGAACAATGTAGGATGAATCAGAGATACATTAATGAAGAAATAAACGTCAAAACATAGATAAAAACAAACATCAGTTTGTTTTCATTATAGTAAGACATTTCAAATCAAATTTGAAATATTTGAACGTTAATAATTTCGTTGGCCTTTAGAAGGGCAGAATATTTAAAGTTTAACTTCTTAAATCGAAACCAAGCTGCATCGTGTTTTTTCTCCCAAAAAGGTAGATTCACAACAAAATCAGTTTTCAAAATAAAATTTGATTTAGCTGTTAATCCACACTAATGATGATGAGAGTTAACTTGGGGTAAAAATCCCTAGATGGTGAACTTTTTTATATTTATTTATTACTCTCCCTGTAAATAAATATCAGAAACATAAAAAAATGTAATTTGTAGGTTATAATAACATTAAATAATAATAATAGATACTACATTACACAACTAAAACCGTTCTGATACAAATGTACAATGAAAATGTATTTGTAAATAAATAAAAGTAAATAAATAAAAGTCTTCATTTAGACTTTACTTAACCTGTTTCGAGCTACCCTAACTTGTAAAACGAACAGAAATAATATTTTCATACAACGCAGATTATAAAACAAACACGGGTCGTGAAAATACATAACAAAATAATATTAGCAATACAAAAAATAACACAATAGTGGAGTCTATTTAAAGCCGAGATATTTAGTAAAACATTACAAATAGGATTACTACAAAATATATTTGAAAAAGAAAATTCAAAGTAAAACACTCGCACAAAAAACATATCAAGTTAAAATATTCAAAATGCGCGTTGCATTCTACAAAACGAATAACCACCACCCTAATAACTTCAAGAAGGTTTTAGAATTGTTACATTTTTAAATATACATTCTGTAATAAATACATTTTGTAATCCTTAGAAATAGATTGAATGCGTATGTTCCAAGACCTAGACTTACTTTATATAAAAAGTTTTTCACCTATCTTGCTCCGAAATTTTATAATTACTTGCCCCGTCAAATTAAAATTGTTAAAAAGTTAAGTAAATTCTTAAGAGTGTTAAAAACATATCTTCTGTTTCATGATAATATTTCTATGTTTTATGACTGTTTAGAATAAGATATGACTTATATGGAATATTTTTTTGAGTTGTTTTATTGTTAGGTTTAAGAATAGCCTACTTAATTGTTTAGGGTGTTACCAGGGGACTTAAATTTAATAAAGGCGGAACCAAAATGGTAACAATGTTTGAAAAGAAAAAAAATAAAAAAAGACAAAGACAAATTTAGTAATTAACAAGGCTCAAGTTTATTGAAAGCAGAAGGAAATTTCGGCGCTTCAGACTTTGTCATTTACAACAAAAGACATCCTGACACAAATCATCAATAAAAAAAAAAAACTTATGATTAACAATATCATAAATTGTAAAAGTTATAAGCCCTTAATTGTAACATATAATAATTTAGAAAAAAAAATTTAATCAACAGATCCTAAAAATTTATCCCCCCTTTTAATATGTATATTTATAGTTACAAAAATTTAACAAAAAAAACAATGAGCACAGCTTAATAATTCACAGAATTATAATTAATCAAAAAAAAAAAAGATTATACGCCCTTAATGTAAAAGTATAATAATAAAAAAAAAATTTAATCAAAAGATTCAAAAAAAGAAAAAAACTTATCCCCCCCTTTTTAGTTTATAAGATGATAGTTTCCTTTTAAACAATTACAGAATTTAACAAAATATAAAAGAGTTTGATATTTTAAGTTCAAAAAATCATATCTATAGTTAACATGTTTATCACTAAACTAAAGATACATAATATAACTGGTTTGAAAAATTTCTTAAAAACTATATTGGCCAAATAAATTTATATATTTTAAACAAACAAAAAAAAGGAATTTAGAATTTTGAAATTTTGTTAATTGACGTCAATTATTTTAATTTGGAAATTAACCTCTTGGAGGTTGTTAGGACCGAAAATTGCATGCAGGCTCCACCCAATAATTGTTTTTTATATATATTTTATAATTAACTACACAGGTCTACATTTAGAAAATAGTCTTAAGGAACACATATTTGCGAAAGTAAATTTAGGCACATATACAAAATGAGTTAGTTAAAGTTCTGTAAAGTCAGCTGTAGAAAAAGACATCACTTTTATGCACTCGAAAATGTGAAGTTACGTTATACAAAAAAAACGTGTTTTGCCAACAGGACGAAACTTGTTAGGATGTTTCGTTGGTTTGCGCAATGTGAGACAAGAATTTCTTTATTTCTCCAATTTCTCCTATTTGTCCTACCAGCATATTAGCTGTGAGCAAAAAACATGTTCTTTTAGTGTCTGTACAAAATCAGACATGTTTTAGCATTAATGTTCATCATTAAAGAAATATCTGATTATTTGCCAAAATTAAAGAAAATTGATTGTATAACAGAAATTCGTTAAGATGGTACTTAAAAGCTTCTTAGATTATTATAAATCTATTTATATATATTTTAATTTTGTTTAAAAGAAAGCTTGTATAAGACTTGTAAGATTTTGCAAAAGCTTGTAAAACGAAATTTTCTGATTTAGAAGAAATTTCCTCAATTGTTTTATATTTGACATGTTCATATTCTGATCATTTAATGTTCAACACTAGTTTGCACTTATTTCACAAAAATGTTCAAAACGTAAAATGTGCCTTTGCAAGATTTTGTAAATGATGTTTTAAGAAAAGAAAATTTTTTATAATCATTTAGTTTCAAAAGGAAATAGAATATTGAATAAAACATGAAATACATATTTTAAAGAATACATGATAATTAACAAATTATTTTAAAAATTAACAAAATTTATAATATGACAAAATCTGTAAGGTTGAAGTACCTGGTAAATCCTGTCGCAGATCACGTGAGGTAGTACCGAGAAAATGATGGTTAATTTTAACATTTTTGAACCAGATTATTAGACTAAGGCGCACAATTTGTAATTTAACATGATGTTTTAGAAAGACGGTAATTTTGAGAGAAGGAAGAAAAACTTTTAGCTAACGGAGTTATGAAGAGTGTAGACCATGTTGTTATCGCATGTAGACTGTGGACCGGTAATCGAGAAGCTAGCTTGACCGGCGAAAATGTACTTTGGTTTCAAGTATCAGGTGATGCTTGGTTTAGGAGCGGGCCGCTAGATGCCAGCATCTGTCAAGCGACGGAAAGTGGAATGTATATTTACGAAATGAGTTAAGTTATTGCGGAAGTGCTTTTTTGGATTTAAATGCTACAGCTCTCCCCCCCCGAAAGACGGAGTTAGGGTAGAGTCAGAAAAGGGGGCCAGAAGGGCCTCCCACAAAATTTAGAAAAAAAAAGGGACAAGGGCCAGAAGGGCCTCCAAAAGGATTCTAAGGAAAGGGGCCAGAAGGGCCTCCCGCAAAATTTTGAAATCAGGGCACCTGATAGAAACAACGCTTCATAATGCTTTAATAATCACCACTCTAGGGTGTAGCCTCCTTCGGCACTTACTTATTAAATTTTGAAATTTCTATAGCGTCTCAGCTCTTCCCACCTATCATTGGGTCAAGCCCCCGACAGAAAGAGCTGAAGGGTGACGCAAAGGTCGACATTGCTGTGCATGAACTGACTTTGTACTCTAAGGTACGTGGGGAAAGGGGTGGAGTGGCACCTCGGGAATACCAAGTGGAGGTGACCACTCCGGGGACTGGGGAGGGAATGTGCATCGCACATTGGACTTACAGGAAAGGCCGGACTCAGACGGGGGGAGTATCCTCTGAGCCGACCTTTACATTAAATTACAAAAATAAATAAAAATAAAAAAAAACTCCTGAAGCCAATTAGGTCAGATCATGCTCAGCGTCGTTATTTTTAAATTCCTCTTCTCCCATACGAAGAGAAATTTAAACTATTCACGGCTCTTAACAATTTCCGTGAGAAAAAAGAATTTTGAAGGGTCTAAACAAATAATCCATTTGAAAAATAAACAAAGAAGCAGTATGAAACGTTGGAGGGTCAAAATGGTTTTACTGCGCAAGGCAGGGCATGTAATATTTGACTTAAGGTCTTATGTATGTGTATCTTTAATCATGTGCCCCAAAAAAAAAAGGAATTTAATTTAATCAAAAAAAATATGTAAAAAAAAAATTCATCAAAATAAGATAAGTGTTCTTAAAAAAAATGTACAAAGAAAGATGTGTAAAAAAAAAGGTGTAGCTAAATTAAAGATGTATATAAAAAGGTGACCCATGAGTGAGGAAAACCCAACTCCGGTTTTCTCAACCCTGAACAAAAAAACTAAATCAGGAAACAAACATGTTGACCTGCTAATAACAAACAACCGAATAATTTAAGAAAAGGCAAACAGGCCAACCATGTTGTCCTACATAAAACTGGGCCCCTATAATTTGGAAAAGAAAAAAAAAAATTGTACACAATGATATATTATTAAACAGTGTTCAACATTTCAATGAATTATCTGTTAAGAAAGTGCCACCATCTGCATCAACCAGTCCACCGCCATCTTGCCTATTGCTCATGATGATAAAATTAAAAAATAAATAAATAAAAATAATTTTCCTTCAAGATGACCAAAAAAAATTCAAAAGCAAGCTCCGTATTCTTTAACGTGTCCACTAATCGCAGCAAATCCACTGCCATCTTAACTGTTGCTGATAATAATAGATAAAAAAAAATAAACCAAGTAATTTAAAAAAAAATTTCTTTTAAGAAGATGCCAAAAAAATTAAAGAGCCAGAGAAAGACTCAAGTATTATATGTAGAGTAGATGTTGTGTATATGTGTGTGTGTAAGTATGAATCAATACAGACAACGAAAGAAAACTCGAGAAAATTTTTGAAGGAGTTTTTGAAATTTTTTTTTGTTTTTTTTTTGTTTTTAACTATTTTTGGATTTTATTATTTATTTAAAATTTTTTTTGGATTCCCGAATGACCCCGCTGTCTGGATCAAATTCAGTGAATGAGTCGTGTGCAGTGTATGTAAATATATATATATATAAAAAAAAAATATTTAAGCAGACAAAATAATAATAAAAAAAATTTATCGAAATTGGTTTAGAAGTTTTTGTGTAAGTGTTTATAAAAATAACTAAATAATTAAAAAAAAGAGACTATAGATTTATAGAGATTTAAATATTTAAACTAAATAAAAAAAAATTTCATCAGCAACAGTTGTGCAGTATTTGAAAAAGCTGCAAAACATAAAAAAGAGCCTTGTTTACAAAGATAATTTTGAATTTAAATTTAGATAGTTCCAATGCGAAATTTTGAAAATTAACTACGGTTCCAGAATTTAAATTAACCAAGCTCTGTAATTTAGGAAAAACCACGCTAGAATCTAGAATCAACCACGCTAGAATTTAATTTAACCACGCTCTGCTACCAAAAACATGTTACCAGGGGACTTAAATTTAATAAAGGCGGAACCAAAATGGTAACAATGTTTGAAAAGAAAAAAAATAAAAAAAGACAAAGACAAATTTAGTAATTAACAAGGCTCAAGTTTATTGAAAGCAGAAGGAAATTTCGGCGCTTCAGACTTTGTCATTTACAACAAAAGACATCCTGACACAAATCATCAATAAAAAAAAAAAAACTTATGATTAACAATATCATAAATTGTAAAAGTTATAAGCCCTTAATTGTAACATATAATAATTTAGAAAAAAAAATTTAATCAACAGATCCTAAAAATTTATCCCCCCTTTTAATATGTATATTTATAGTTACAAAAATTTAACAAAAAAAACAATGAGCACAGCTTAATAATTCACAGAATTATAATTAATCAAAAAAAAAAAAGATTATACGCCCTTAATGTAAAAGTATAATAATAAAAAAAAAATTTAATCAAAAGATTCAAAAAAAGAAAAAAACTTATCCCCCCCTTTTTAGTTTATAAGATGATAGTTTCCTTTTAAACAATTACAGAATTTAACAAAATATAAAAGAGTTTGATATTTTAAGTTCAAAAAATCATATCTATAGTTAACATGTTTATCACTAAACTAAAGATACATAATATAACTGGTTTGAAAAATTTCTTAAAAACTATATTGGCCAAATAAATTTATATATTTTAAACAAACAAAAAAAAGGAATTTAGAATTTTGAAATTTTGTTAATTGACGTCAATTATTTTAATTTGGAAATTAACCTCTTGGAGGTTGTTAGGACCGAAAATTGCATGCAGGCTCCACCCAATAATTGTTTTTTATATATATTTTATAATTAACTACACAGGTCTACATTTAGAAAATAGTCTTAAGGAACACATATTTGCGAAAGTAAATTTAGGCACATATACAAAATGAGTTAGTTAAAGTTCTGTAAAGTCAGCTGTAGAAAAAGACATCACTTTTATGCACTCGAAAATGTGAAGTTACGTTATACAAAAAAAACGTGTTTTGCCAACAGGACGAAACTTGTTAGGATGTTTCGTTGGTTTGCGCAATGTGAGACAAGAATTTCTTTATTTCTCCAATTTCTCCTATTTGTCCTACCAGCATATTAGCTGTGAGCAAAAAACATGTTCTTTTAGTGTCTGTACAAAATCAGACATGTTTTAGCATTAATGTTCATCATTAAAGAAATATCTGATTATTTGCCAAAATTAAAGAAAATTGATTGTATAACAGAAATTCGTTAAGATGGTACTTAAAAGCTTCTTAGATTATTATAAATCTATTTATATATATTTTAATTTTGTTTAAAAGAAAGCTTGTATAAGACTTGTAAGATTTTGCAAAAGCTTGTAAAACGAAATTTTCTGATTTAGAAGAAATTTCCTCAATTGTTTTATATTTGACATGTTCATATTCTGATCATTTAATGTTCAACACTAGTTTGCACTTATTTCACAAAAATGTTCAAAACGTAAAATGTGCCTTTGCAAGATTTTGTAAATGATGTTTTAAGAAAAGAAAATTTTTTATAATCATTTAGTTTCAAAAGGAAATAGAATATTGAATAAAACATGAAATACATATTTTAAAGAATACATGATAATTAACAAATTATTTTAAAAATTAACAAAATTTATAATATGACAAAATCTGTAAGGTTGAAGTACCTGGTAAATCCTGTCGCAGATCACGTGAGGTAGTACCGAGAAAATGATGGTTAATTTTAACATTTTTGAACCAGATTATTAGACTAAGGCGCACAATTTGTAATTTAACATGATGTTTTAGAAAGACGGTAATTTTGAGAGAAGGAAGAAAAACTTTTAGCTAACGGAGTTATGAAGAGTGTAGACCATGTTGTTATCGCATGTAGACTGTGGACCGGTAATCGAGAAGCTAGCTTGACCGGCGAAAATTTACTTTGGTTTCAAGTATCAGGTGATGCTTGGTTTAGGAGCGGGCCGCTAGATGCCAGCATCTGTCAAGCGACGGAAAGTGGAATGTATATTTACGAAATGAGTTAAGTTATTGCGGAAGTGCTTTTTTGGATTTAAATGCTACAAGGGTAAGATTTTTTTTTTTTTTTTTTTTTTTTGTGTTTTTGTTTTTTTTTGTGTTAACTAAGATATATATTTTCTATTTTGGTATAATTAATATTATTTGTATGTATATATATATATATATATATATTTTTTTTATTTATATATATAATTGTTTGTCCTGTATAAATAATAAGTAGCCTTGTCTTTTGTTGTTTCTTACATGTTGAGAGATGAAATTTTTAACAAAGTTCGGTGAATCATCAAATGTAACCGATCAGCCGCCACCTTTATCTCTAGCTCTTGTCATACATTCTAAGTTTCATGTGTATCACCCCAAACAGGTTTTTTTTATAAACCTCGGGGTTAGACTTTATTAGTCTTAAGTTTGTAAAGTTTTGTAAACTGAACATGTATAAGTATATAGTGACTAATAAAGATATTTCATTTCATTATTAATATTGTTAAACAGTTTCGAGGCTAAAAATTTACAAAATTTCATATAGAAAGTTGCGTTTGGTCTTGGTAAGGGATGTTGCGAACCTCTCCTAAGTTTCTTTATATCGGGGTTTTACTCCATTAAGATATTTTCACTCCTTGTGTAAAACATCTTTCATACATTGTATATATAAATATTGTATACCTGGAATTACATTTGCATTGTAAGAGCAATGATGATGTTTGGATGTGAAGGATGGTGCCTAAAGATAAAACGAACTACTGATGCAAAGAGCTTGTCTAAGGTAAATCATATAGTGTGTTTGAGTACTTTGGTTGTCATGAAAGGAACTGCTATGGATGTCTGCCATCTCTAATTTTTAATATCGGGGAAGCAAGGGTGTAGAATGCGTATGTTTAACTGGCGATATCGTCAGATTAGTAACCATTATGCGTATAATAATATTCTGCGAATTGATATCCTTTGAATGGTTTCGGACAGGATGTCAAAGATAGTTGACAGACATTGGTGGTCTTAAGGTCACTATATGAGGAATAAACGGACTTGGTACTCAGGACATGAACGAATCTAAAAACCTCCAAGAATACTAGGTCAGATGACTATGGTGTCAGGTCCAGGGAAAGTGTCAATCTAAGCCTTGAAGAGCTGGTAACTGGATGTGTGTGGAGGAATGTAATTAGAAGCTTTAGAGGAAAGGCCTTGTATATAAATACGACACCAAGGCAGCTCTTATGGCTTTGCCTAACCACAACTATTCCTTCAAAATAGTAAGGGATTATCATATCGTCCTTAAAACCAACAAGAAAAACCTACTGTAGGTCCCAGGACATAACAGAATGAGGAGGCAGAGAGGGTACACTACAGCAGGAGCTGAATGCACCCTTCATCAGTACAGAATATGCTTGTAGAGTATCTTATACTTTGACACGTAGATGTCAAAGTATAATGTGTCTTGAAGAAACATCAGAAGGCTTGGGAAGGTAATGTACAGTCTAATATAATGCTCAAGGGTCCTTCAAGACTAGATACAGAGGTAGTCTTTAATCTGAACAGTGCAAACCTACGGAAAGTAGTTGGATGGTTGATTAGTCACTAGATGTTACACAGACACCTGAGCTGTTGTGTAGTAAATGTCCTGAAGCTGGGGAGAAAGCGTAATACTTGACTATCCAGCTTTAAGCAGAAAAATAATTGTGTCCTTAAACACTCTGTGGAGTGGGGGACAATCAGGCGAATAGGACCATCGTAATGATATCACTGTCTTCCAAATACTGAGATTGGATTGAAAAGGAATGACATATGAATAAGAGTGCGTAATAAGTGACATAGCTGAGAGGCAAACCAGGACTGGAATCATGGCCCTCCTTCATAGTATTAGATACAAGGAGCTGATTTCATTTAATCGGTGGATTATTGACCATCTTGACCGTGGTGTCAATATTTGTGTAGGGACTACAACAGGTAAGAAAATAAACTATTCAAATTTATTGGACTAACGTTTTTACACACCTCTCAATAAAACAGAAATAAAATATTCATTAAAACGTTATCTATACTACCTAAACGTTTTTACCGGTTTTTTTTTTTCAAATTTTTTATACCGGTGACGAAAACCGGTGTTTCAAATGAGAAGAAAAGAATTATTTACGAAAATGTCTCACCTAAAAACTATATTAAATCCACTAAGATCATTCCTGAAATCTTTATATCCTGTGATGTGTAGGTCATTAAAGACTTCCTTAATCATAAAGGCCGTGCAGATAATATTATTATAAGTCGTTAAATACATGTGCCTGAGACATAATCCCAACTTTATTGCGCAATAAAGTAAAGATGAAGTGTACCACATTTTACCACCAACAGTTGTCAACCCTGGTAGATGTAACCTGCAGATATCATGCACTTGGTTTATGACATCGTACAGTTTACTTTATTAAATTTATATATTAAACTTTCGAAGACGACAATGGCTACCTATAAATCTAAAGTTGAAAATTTCTTTATTTTAATGATGATTCTTGGATGGTAAAATGCGGTGCGTGTAGGGCTACTATTGAATTAAAAATTATTGATAAGACTAGCATTCATTAATAGTTTGTAATAGAAGATCAGTTGTTAGTCATTTACAGTGTGTTCCACGAAGAGATACTCGTTTTTGATTTCTTGTTCCTTAACTTATACACTTGAAACTTTACATACTTTTCAAATTTTTATACAAATGTTTATTCAAATTTCAATACACTGGTTTTAATAGAAACAGAATGACGGCAACTTAAAAAACATCTTCTACTAGCGATGTTGATACTCGGGTGAAATGAATACTCGCATTACTCGGTTTCAAATGATTTCAATACTCGTATTATTATTTCGAAATCGAGTATCTGCGCAGAATGATTTTGCGCATCGGATTCGAACTCAGCTTTACCAATCAGATCGTTTTAGATAAAACTACACTTATGCGTTCTATCTGTTAGACTGATCCACCAAGTATTTATTTTTTTAAACAATATGTGATTGACACTTGTAATACGTAATTAAATGTTATCCTGCCTCGACACAAATTCAGTAATTTAACGTTAGTACAATTATTACCAACATTAATAATTTAGTTGTTATTTAAAATAAGTCAATTTACTATATTTTTTATAAAGATGGTAACCTATTAATATTTATTTAAATATAAATAATTACAATTTCATTTACTTTTTGTTAATGTGGAAATAAATGAATATTATTATTTTAAATTGAACTTGTTACCCAATTTAAATCATTTTAACTCAAAATTGTAATGTTTAAATAATGTGTAGTGAAAAATCAGCTTAGAAACTAATATAAGCAAAGTAGAAACACTGAGCATTTTGTCGTTTGGAATTGACACAACACTAACGAATATCGTTGTCCGAGGATTTTATTTCGAATTCATACTCGCACATTACCTCCTCCTTGTTCCTAGTTACGAGGATTTCGTCCGAATATTTTAATACGAAACCGAGGATTTTAATACTCGGAATGCTCCGAGGATTTTGATACTCGGACTCACCGAGTATTTTAATTCGAACTCACACATCACTATCTTCTACGCCTCTATACTTTTATGCCTTTTACTATTGCAGGTTTAATTGTTGATCAGCTGTTCGATTCAAATTAAACAACTACATTAAAACAGAAACTTATAACTTAATTCTTTTGAGTACAATTGTATTGTCCTTTATAGTCAATTTTAGGTTGCCTTCACCAACCATTTACTCAATAATTAACTGAAAATATTTGTTGTTGGAAACGGGAAGAGTTGTGAAAAAATCCACTCGATCTCCTTATAAGGGAAGAGAAGAACTGAAATCCGCTTCATTACTCCGTTCTACAGGAAAACCAAAATCATTTATAAAAGTAGAACTTGAAACTAGAGTGCCCTAACCTTGAGTGTAGAAAATCATAAAGCAAAACTAAATAAATTTTTTAAAATACCACTTAGTTCATAACCTATTTGAAGATGATCCGGACATTGTAGTTCTGTTCCCGCAACTTTGAGTTTCATGAGACTGATCCTAATTGGCATACTCGTTTTAATATTTTTTCCAGAAGCGTCGACTCTCTACCGCAATTTTGTAAATAAACAACTAATTATTTTGATCAAAAACTTCTTAAATCTAAAGGAATTACTGTCTGTACAGCTGCGACTGCTAATGGCGTGCTGTCTTATGACATTTCAGAAAGACTTATATCTCGTGCATAAGAAATTCTTAAGCTGGCCGCCATATTGGAAAATGGCGGTCGAATTTATGAAATTCAAATACGCCATTTTATTATAAAGGAAAAAGTAGGTAAGCCTCCATCTGCAAATCTTATAGTTTCAGAGATCCCAGTAGTTAAAATAACACTATATATAAAAATACGTGAGTAGACATACCAGGGATTTGGTCTTAACATGGGCTCTTATGGAGTTATTCTCGACCAATCAGAATCGTCCATTTGGTCACGTGACCTCTTCTTGTCCAATCAGAATGCTCCATTTGCTCCATTTATAACTTCAACTGCACCGCTGCTTCTCGTCCAATCAGAATGCTCCATTTATAACTTCAACTGCGCCGATGCTTCACGTCCAATCAGAATGCTCCGTTTATAACTTTAACTGCAGCTCCACTTCTCATCCAATCCTGTGAGACACTGAACCTGTTTCGGAAGAGTTCGTGAATGATCGGATATTTTCGTCTAATCACAGTCTGTATCAAGAGTATAAAAGGGGCTTTCCAGGCGACTATTAATTCAGTCTAATTTAGACACTTGAACTGTGAGGATCGAACAGCTACAACTACTTACGGCAGAGCTCGTAAAAGGCGCTGATTATCCACAGATCGAATCTTTGTTGTAATACACCTGTGAGACACTGAACCTGTTTCGGACGTGTTCGTGAATGTTCGGCTGTTTTCGGTTAATCACAGTTTGTAAAGTATAAAAGGGATTTCCAGGCGACTATTAATTCAGTGTAATTTAAACACTTGAACTGTGAGGAGCAAACTGCTACAACCGCTTACAGCATAGCTCGTAAAAGGCTCTGATAATCCACAGATTGCAGCATATTTGTTGTAATACATCGTACTAAAGCCGATCTCTGTAAGGTTCTTAACAGTAGCACCTTATAGATTTTGGAAGTGTACTCTTTCACTCTAATATAGCCATTTGACCTGTGAGACACTGAACCTGTTTCGGAAGAGTTCGTGAATGATCGGATATTTTCGGCTAATCACAGGCTGTGTCAAGAGTATAAAAGAGGCTTTCCAGGTGACTAATAATTCAGTCTAATTTAGACACTTGAACTGTGAGGATCGAACAGCTACAACTACTTACGGCAGAGCTCGTAAAAGGCGCTGATAATCCACAGATCGGAGCATATTTGTTGTAACACATCGTACTAAAACAGTTCTCTGTAAGGTTCTTAACAGTAGTGCCTTATAGATATTTGGAAGTGTACTCTTTTAGTCTAATATAGACAGTTGGCCCGTGAAACACTAAACCTATTTTGGAAGAGTTCGTGAAAGTTCGGTTATTTTCAACTAATCACGGATTGTAACAACAGTATATAAGGGTTTTCTTGGGGAATATTCATTCAGTCTTATTTTGACTTTTGAACTGTGAAGAACAAACAGTTGTACGGTTTTCAATAGAGTTCGTAAAAGGCACTGATAATCCGGAATCTTTCTTCTTTTGTGCAACTTTGTGTACTGGTAAATATGAATCCTATAAATGTAGTAAATACAGAGGAGTCATACGTGAAGCACTTTAGATTGTACGGTTATAGGACTACCTTTAAATTTAATCCTGTTCCTGAAGGTATTTCAGAAATTGCATGGCTTAAATTGGGTTTTGCTAGTTTGGTTGAAAAAATGAAAGCTGAATCCTCACCTAATGATCAGTTGGGATTTACACTAACAAGTTTAAATCTAAAAAATAAGGAACCAGGGTATATAGCTTTCCAACCGGTAAGTCAAGTGGATGGGGATATTATTTGGGATATTTTCGGTGGTATTATTCAGAGCAATGCTGAGTCAATTAATTCAACAGATACATTCAAAATTGATTGTACTAGAGTTAACCTCCCCGTGGGCCGTGGTGGTCAAAGAAGATCAGGTTTTTATAATAATTTTGTTGAAGAGTCCAGTGCACGAAAGGGGATAGTAGTGATAAAAAATTCCGATAATTTATGTTTAGCTAGAGCATTAATTGTAGGCAAAGCTCATGCTAAGAAAGATCCCCAGTACAAGGCTATTAGAAAAGACTTGGGGAAAAGACAATTATTTAGGGCCGAAAAACTAATGGCTAAAGCAAGGGTGGTAATTCCAGAGAATGGAGCAGGGATCCCCGAATTAGAAAAATTTCAGGACCATTTGAAGAAATACAAGATTACAGTGTACAATTTCAATAGGAAAGGTCGTGATGTGTATTTTTGTGGTGAAAATGAAAGTGCTGTGTATAAAATAAACCTATTATTTAGTGAAGGCCATTTCAACGTAATCACTAGCCTGACAGCTGCTTTCGCTTGTAATTTCTTCTGTGAAGGATGTCACGTTCCTTATGATCACAAAGGAGAGCATAGATGTGAAAATATATGTCCAGCGTGTCAAACAGTATCCCCACCTTGTAAATTACAATATGGAGGAATAACTTGTCCCAAGTGCAATCTTCACTTTAAAAATCAAGTTTGTTTCATTGCCCACCAAGGTGATCGTTGCAACTCTATTAAAAAGTGTACTGAATGTGGTAAGGTTATTAGATTTAGGGCTAGAAAATCAGTACATATGTGTGGTGAGGTGTTTTGTAATATTTGTGTAGAATACAAACCTCCTAATCATCAGTGTTTTATGAGGGTTGATATGGGTACACCAAAAAGTAAAGACTTTTTGTTCATATTTTTTGATTTAGAAACCCGCCAAGATGAGAGTCTTGCAAATGATTCAGAAACTAAAGTCCACAAAGTTAACTTGTGTGTAAGTCAGCAGTTTTGTCATAAATGTATTACAGGGCAATCTTGTGAAAATTGTGGTTCCCATACCCGTATCTTTAAAGAAGATCCTATCAATCAGTTTATGGATTATGTCATAGAAATCAGGAAAAGATACAAGCACTTATGCTTACTCGCTCACAACGGATCTTCATTTGACTTTCAGTTTATTCTAAAGTACGTTATTCATCATACTAAGTTCACGCCAAAACTTATTATGAGAGGAACCAAGATCATATTGATGGAGATGGACAATGTAAGGTTCATAGATTCGTTAAATTACTTTCCAATGGCCCTGTCTGCTCTTCCGAAGGCTTTCGATTTACCCCCTGAAAAGAAGAAGGGTTACTTTCCTCACCTTTTCAATACATTAGAAAATCAAAACTATAAAGGACCGATACCCGCTAAACAGTTTTATTGTCCAGATTCTATGTTTGATAAGGGCCACAAAGACTTTGAAAAATGGCATAACGAGCAGACACTAGCAAACTATGTTTTTGATTTTCAAAAGGAAATTGTAGAGTATTGCATCTCGGACGTAGACATTTTGGCTCAGGCGTCCATGAAATTCAGATCTATGTTCTTGGAACAGTGTAATGTGGATCCCTTTTTAGAAGCAGTTACAATAGCTAGTGCATGTAATCTAGCGTTCAGACGTAATTTTTTGAAAAATAGTACAATAGGCCTCATCCCTAAACACGGATACCGTCTTGTGGACAACCAGTCTGCCTCTGCTTTACAGTGGATGACGTGGGAAGAGGAACAAAGGGGTGTTCGAATCAACCATGCAGGCCGTGAAAGGGAAGTCAAAATAGAAGGGGTAAAAGTTGATGGTTTTGATGGGGAACGTATCTACGAATTTCAAGGATGTTACTTTCACGGTTGTCCTAAATGTTTTCCTTATAAGAGGGAGGAACCACTAAAAGAGGACCCTTCTGATAGTCTACACCTAAGGTATGAAAGGACAAAAGCCAAAATTGAGAAACTTTCAAAATCACCCTTTGAAGTAGTAGAGATGTGGGAGTGTACATTTAAAACTATTAAAGAGGAAAATAAAATGGACTATTTGAACTCTCTTCCAATATTGAACACTTTACCACTTAATCCAAGACATGCTTTTTTCGGTGGCCGGACTGGTAACGCTAAAACATACCACAAGTGTACTGATGAAGAAACCATTCAGTATGCTGATGTATGCTCGCTTTACCCTTGGGTATGCAAGTACGGAAAATACCCCTTAGGCCATCCGACTATTCATATAGGGGATAGAGAATGCAGGAAGATGGGGATGGAAGTGGAAGGCTTGTTAAAGTGTAAAGTGTTACCACCTAGCGTTTTGTATCATCCTGTTCTTCCAACAAGAATGAATGATAAATTAATGTTTGTTTTGTGTCGTAAGTGTGGTGAAAACTTGTGTACTAGCGATTGTAAACATAGTAGTGAAGAGAGGGCTTTAATTGGAACTTGGACAATGGATGAGCTCAGGAAAGCGGTAGAAAAAGGATATGTTATATTGGACATGTACGAACTTTGGGAGTACAAGATGGCTACTTTTGAGAAAGGAGGCCTGTTTACCGATTTTATCAACAAATTTTTAAAAATCAAACAAGAAGCTAGTGGATGGCCTGCCTGGTGTAAGTCAGAGTGGGACAAAGACAAGTACGTGAAAGATTATTATAACCGCGAAGGTATCATGCTTGACTACGTTAAAATTGAAAAGAACGGGGGACTCCGCTCTCTTGCAAAATTGATGCTAAACTCCTTTTGGGGTAAGTTTGGGCAACGGGAAAACCAAACTAAGACACTTTTAACGAGAGATTCTGCGGTATTTTTCCAACTACTAACAAGTCCATCGATAAAGGTTAATAGAGTACAAGAAATTAACGAAGACACCGTTTTAGTGAATTGGCAATACTCAGAGGAGATTGGAGAGTCATTAAAAAATGTAAATGTCGTACTGGCGGCGTATACAACTAGTCAGGCCCGTCTTAAACTGTATGACCACCTTGATACTTTAGGAGAGCAGGTATTATATTATGACACGGATAGTGTTATTTATTCATACAAGGAGGGTACACATAAAGTTGCTACTGGTGATTACCTAGGGGAAATGACGAATGAATTGGAAGAGTATGGCCCTGGATCCTACATTTTAGAATTTGTTTCGGGAGGCCCTAAAACATACGCATACCAAGTATTTTCTACAAACAGTAATGGTATTATAGAGGTGTGTAAAATTAAAGGTCTAACACTTAATCTTAAAACATCTGAAAAACTGAACTTTGAAAAACTTAAAGACATGGTCCTGAGCGAAGCTAAACTGTCTTTACAAATTGAAGAGAATAGAATTAGGAGAAATAAAAATGTAGATATTGTAACTGTAAAGGAAACAAAGGTATTTAAAGTAACGGGTCCTAAAAGGAGATATGTAGGAAAATATGATACTATGCCATATGGTTACAAAAAACAAAGAATTCAATAAATTTTGTTATTAAGGGGATAATATATATCACAGCTTATGTATTTCACGGTAAGGAGTGGATAATTCTATAACTAACTAAAGTATATTATTGTCATATTTTAAAAACAATAAACATATATACATGTTTTTATGATAGGTGGAGAGCGTTCCTGTAGATTAACATCATTGAGATTTGCCCAAAATTTATATAATGCAGCCTCTGAAATACTAAGGGAACTTTTGATTGTTACAATTGATATAGTATACGTACCTAATACTAGCGGCTTTGGGGAAAGTTAAATTCCCTATGTTTGGGACAAGTACTTATAATTATGACATAAATAGTACCTATAACTAAGTAAAGAACACATATTGACTAAATAAAGGATAAATATATCAAATATTCTTACGAACAAGGCGGCGAAGTTAATCGATATTCAGTTGAGAATATATAGATGTCGCGACTCACAAGGATTAGTGATCACTTTTCAGGGATAATGTCTTTGAAATACAGAGTATGATTTTAAGATTTTTAGTACCAATGTTAGAACATAATAAAAATTGTAAATCTGCAATACGTAGTGCTAAAAGTTATTACGATTTACTTCTAGCCTAATTTGAGTTGTGTGTGTGTGTGTGTGTGTGTTTCTCAGGTCCCTGGCGAGGAGTTTATTCTCTCGTAAACCTGTGTGACATAGGTGTGTATGTGTGTGTTTCTCAGGTCCCTGGCGCGGAGTTAATTCTCTCGTAAACCTGTGTGACATAGGTGTGTATGTGTGTGTGTGTGTGTGTGTGTGTTTCTCAGGTCCCTGGCGAAGAGTTAATTCTCTCGTAAACCTGTTTGGTTTGAAGTAAATTCGTAAAAAAAAATTCAAAAAAATTTTGGAGGCCACAATTTTGTAATGGAGTGGTGGTCACAGGAAATAGCGATGGATTTGGGGCTATTTCCACAAGGGGTAAAGCCTTCTGCTTGCCCCGGCTTGTAATGTGGGCTCTGTTATGGCTTCACTGTACCGGATGACGGTTCCAACCCCGTAAAACACAGAGGACAAGCTTATTTTAACGAATTATTTTCTGCTTTTTCAGGAATTGTGCAAGACGCTGGAATCCTACGTGTGCTGTGGTAACGCATAGGTTTAAAAGTAGGTAAAAGTACCAACCAAAACCAACCGATTTACCAACCGAAATATACTTTTACCAACCGATTTACAAACCAAAACCAACCGATTTACCAACCAAAATATACTTTTAGCAACCGATTTACCAACCGAAATATACTTTTACCAACCGATTTACCAACCAAAACCAACCGATTTACCAACCGAAGTTTCGAGAAATATTAATATTCTTAACATAAATGTTAAACAAACTAATACATTCAATACTTGATATAATTTTATAAATTCCTGAAAGATCAAAAGTTGGTCAAAAGAGAGAGAGAGAGAGAGAAAGTGATCTAATCCAATACTTGATAAAATTATAAAAAGTCCTGAAAGATAAGAATTTTCATATTTCAGGTTCACATTTATGTTAAGAATTTTTTAAGTTGTACTTATTCACTCTTTCTCTCTCTCTCTCTCTCTCTCTCTCTCTCTCTCTCTCTCTCTCTCTCTCTCTCTCTCTTTTGACTAACTTTTGATCTTTCAGGACTTTTTATAATTTTATCAAGTATTGGATTAGATCACTTTCTCTCTCTCTCTCTCTTTTGACCAACTTTTGATCTTTCAGGAATTTATAAAATTATATCAAGTATTGAATGTATTAGTTTGTTTAACATTTATGTTAAGAATATTAATATTTCTCGAAACTTCGGTTGGTAAATCGGTTGGTTTTGGTTGGTAAATCGGTTGGTAAAAGTATATTTCGGTTGGTAAATCGGTTGCTAAAAGTATATTTTGGTTGGTAAATCGGTTGGTTTTGGTTTGTAAATCGGTTGGTAAAAGTATATTTCGGTTGGTAAATCGGTTGGTTTTGGTTGGTACTTTTACCTACTTTTAAACCTATGCGTTACCACAGCACACGTAGGATTCCAGCGTCTTGCACAATTCCTGAAAAAGCAGAAAATAATTCGTTAAAATAAGCTTGTCCTCTGTGTTTTACGGGGTTGGAACCGTCATCCGGTACAGTGAAGCCATAACAGAGCCCACATTACAAGCCGGGGCAAGCAGAAGGCTTTACCCCTTGTGGAAATAGCCCCAAATCCATCGCTATTTCCTGTGACCACCACTCCATTACAAAATTGTGGCCTCCAAAATTTTTTTGAATTTTTTTTTACGAATTTACTTCAAACCAAACAGGTTTACGAGAGAATTAACTCTTCGCCAGGGACCTGAGAAACACACACACACACACACACACACATACACACCTATGTCACACAGGTTTACGAGAGAATTAACTCCGCGCCAGGGACCTGAGAAACACACACATACACACCTATGTCACACAGGTTTACGAGAGAATAAACTCCTCGCCAGGGACCTGAGAAACACACACACACACACACACACAACTCAAATTAGGCTAGAAGTAAATCGTAATAACTTTTAGCACTACGTATTGCAGATTTACAATTTTTATTATGTTCTAACATTGGTACTAAAAATCTTAAAATCATACTCTGTATTTCAAAGACATTATCCCTGAAAAGTGATCACTAATCCTTGTGAGTCGCGACATCTATATATTCTCAACTGAATATCGATTAACTTCGCCGCCTTGTTCGTAAGAATATTTGATATATTTATCCTTTATTTAGTCAATATGTGTTCTTTACTTAGTTATAGGTACTATTTATGTCATAATTATAAGTACTTGTCCCAAACATAGGGAATTTAACTTTCCCCAAAGCCGCTAGTATTAGGTACGTATACTATATCAATTGTAACAATCAAAAGTTCCCTTAGTATTTCAGAGGCTGCATTATATAAATTTTGGGCAAATCTCAATGATGTTAATCTACAGGAACGCTCTCCACCTATCATAAAAACATGTATATATGTTTATTGTTTTTAAAATATGACAATAATATACTTTAGTTAGTTATAGAATTATCCACTCCTTACCGTGAAATACATAAGCTGTGATATATATTATCCCCTTAATAACAAAATTTATTGAATTCTTTGTTTTTTGTAACCATATGGCATAGTATCATATTTTCCTACATATCTCCTTTTAGGACCCGTTACTTTAAATACCTTTGTTTCCTTTACAGTTACAATATCTACATTTTTATTTCTCCTAATTCTATTCTCTTCAATTTGTAAAGACAGTTTAGCTTCGCTCAGGACCATGTCTTTAAGTTTTTCAAAGTTCAGTTTTTCAGATGTTTTAAGATTAAGTGTTAGACCTTTAATTTTACACACCTCTATAATACCATTACTGTTTGTAGAAAATACTTGGTATGCGTATGTTTTAGGGCCTCCCGAAACAAATTCTAAAATGTAGGATCCAGAGCCATACTCTTCCAATTCATTCGTCATTTCCCCTAGGTAATCACCAGTAGCAACTTTATGTGTACCCTCCTTGTATGAATAAATAACACTATCCGTGTCATAATATAATACCTGCTCTCCTAAAGTGTCAAGGTGGTCATACAGTTTAAGACGGGCCTGACTAGTTGTATACGCCGCCAGTACGACATTTACATTTTTTAATGACTCTCCAATCTCCTCTGAGTATTGCCAATTCACTAAAACGGTGTCTTCGTTAATTTCTTGTACTCTATTAACCTTTATCGATGGACTTGTTAGTAGTTGGAAAAATACCGCAGAATCTCTCGTTAAAAGTGTCTTAGTTTGGTTTTCCCGTTGCCCAAACTTACCCCAAAAGGAGTTTAGCATCAATTTTGCAAGAGAGCGGAGTCCCCCGTTCTTTTCAATTTTAACGTAGTCAAGCATGATACCTTCGCGGTTATAATAATCTTTCACGTACTTGTCTTTGTCCCACTCTGACTTACACCAGGCAGGCCATCCACTAGCTTCTTGTTTGATTTTTAAAAATTTGTTGATAAAATCGGTAAACAGGCCTCCTTTCTCAAAAGTAGCCATCTTGTACTCCCAAAGTTCGTACATGTCCAATATAACATATCCTTTTTCTACCGCTTTCCTGAGCTCATCCATTGTCCAAGTTCCAATTAAAGCCCTCTCTTCACTACTATGTTTACAATCGCTAGTACACAAGTTTTCACCACACTTACGACACAAAACAAACATTAATTTATCATTCATTCTTGTTGGAAGAACAGGATGATACAAAACGCTAGGTGGTAACACTTTACACTTTAACAAGCCTTCCACTTCCATCCCCATCTTCCTGCATTCTCTATCCCCTATATGAATAGTCGGATGGCCTAAGGGGTATTTTCCGTACTTGCATACCCAAGGGTAAAGCGAGCATACATCAGCATACTGAATGGTTTCTTCATCAGTACACTTGTGGTATGTTTTAGCGTTACCAGTCCGGCCACCGAAAAAAGCATGTCTTGGATTAAGTGGTAAAGTGTTCAATATTGGAAGAGAGTTCAAATAGTCCATTTTATTTTCCTCTTTAATAGTTTTAAATGTACACTCCCACATCTCTACTACTTCAAAGGGTGATTTTGAAAGTTTCTCAATTTTGGCTTTTGTCCTTTCATACCTTAGGTGTAGACTATCAGAAGGGTCCTCTTTTAGTGGTTCCTCCCTCTTATAAGGAAAACATTTAGGACAACCGTGAAAGTAACATCCTTGAAATTCGTAGATACGTTCCCCATCAAAACCATCAACTTTTACCCCTTCTATTTTGACTTCCCTTTCACGGCCTGCATGGTTGATTCGAACACCCCTTTGTTCCTCTTCCCACGTCATCCACTGTAAAGCAGAGGCAGACTGGTTGTCCACAAGACGGTATCCGTGTTTAGGGATGAGGCCTATTGTACTATTTTTCAAAAAATTACGTCTGAACGCTAGATTACATGCACTAGCTATTGTAACTGCTTCTAAAAAGGGATCCACATTACACTGTTCCAAGAACATAGATCTGAATTTCATGGACGCCTGAGCCAAAATGTCTACGTCCGAGATGCAATACTCTACAATTTCCTTTTGAAAATCAAAAACATAGTTTGCTAGTGTCTGCTCGTTATGCCATTTTTCAAAGTCTTTGTGGCCCTTATCAAACATAGAATCTGGACAATAAAACTGTTTAGCGGGTATCGGTCCTTTATAGTTTTGATTTTCTAATGTATTGAAAAGGTTTTTTTTTTTTTTTTTTTTTTTTTAATTTTATTTATTCATAACCAATTTATAAACAAAATCGACCAATGATTCATTCTTAAATACTAAATCACATTAGAGGATAATCATTATAATAATAACTTCCTTATTATTACTGAAGCAGTTCGTGAGGCTTAATCCTCTTGAGGCGGCGAACATTATCAGCCACTTCAAGCACTGCTCTCATTTCTAAATTCTCATGAGTGAGAAGACGCAAATTGTGACTTATTGCACATTTCTTGATTTCCTCCTCAACAAGTCTGATGTTCAAGTCGCGATGTAAATCAGCATTTCTAATATACCATGGCGCATTGACTATTCCCCGTAATACCTTGTTCTGGAATTTTTGAATTATTTGGATATTAGACTGCTTTGTGCAGCCCCATAGTTGTATGCCATATGTCCATACTGGTTTCAATATTTGATTGTATATTAAGATTTTATTCTGCACTGTAAGCCCAGAGTTACGTCCAAGCAGCCAGTAAAGTTTTCTATATTTTATTCTAAGCTCTTCAACTTTTTTCTTTACATGGACTTTCCATTTGAGCTTAGTATCTAAGGTCATCCCCAAGTATTTGGCATTGTTGGAGTAAGGAACAGCTTGAGCATTGATAAACAATGGATGGGTGATAATCTTCCTATTCGTAAAGTTTATGTGCGTTGATTTTGCCTCATTTAGTTTAATTCGCCAGCACTTTGTCCAGGTACTTATCTTATCCATTGCACCCTGTAGTCTACTCGTGGCCTTCTCAATACAAGCATCAACAGCAAGGATAGCAGTGTCATCAGCAAATGTGGCAACAATTGAATCAACAACATCTGGAATATCACGCGTATACAACAAATAGAGCACAGGTCCAAGGACACTACCTTGCGGTACACCTGCTGTTATCCTCTTTAATTCTGAGTAGTCACAGCCATGACGAACTCGAAAGTACCTTCCTTTAATATACGATTGTAATAACTCAAAGTACTGAGTAGGTAGGTCCCTGTGTAGTTTATATTCAAGGCCCTCGTGCCAAACCTTATCAAAGGCCTGGGCAACATCAAGAAAAACAGCTGAACATATTTTTTTCTCTTCAAGAGCTTTTTCGATTACATTGATAATACGGTGAATCTGATCTATAGTAGAATGCCTACGTCTAAACCCAAACTGATGTGTAGGAATCAGCTGTCTGTCTCGAATGATCGGCTCAAGCCTTCTTAGAAGCAGCTTTTCGAAGATCTTAGACATGACTGGTAGTAATGATATCGGACGGTATGATGTTACAGCGGAAGAGGGTTTTCCTGGTTTTAATATTAGTATTACCTCCGCAATTTTCCAATGGTGAGGTACATATTTCACCTTAAAGCAGGCATTTATCATATGTTGAAGCCTTATGATAGCCATGTCTGGGAGCTCTTTCATTATCTGGCCAGTTATAAGATCATATCCTGGTGATTTCTTTGCTGATATGTTGCACCTTATCATATTCTTAAGCTCTTTTAGGGTCACGAATTGGATGTCTTTTTTGTCATTTCTATCTAAAGAACTGATATTTTCCTGATCTGTACTTTTTGGAAAGGGACTAAAAACACCGGCTAGATATTTAGCAAACAGATTCGCTTTCTGCATAGAGTTTGTGGCCCACAAACCATTCTCCATCTTTAATGGTGGATTTTGAATTTTAGGCCTCTTTATTTTTTTAGCAGCCTTCCAAAGTGAATATTCTGTATTTTCATCAGCAGTTAAATTGCTGAGAAATCTACAGAACGCTTCATTTTTAATTTCCTTGATACGTTTTTTTAGTTGGTTACTGAGTCGATTAAATCTAACTTTATCGTCCGGATATCTGGATTGCTGCCACTTTCTTCGAGCGCGTCTTTTTTCTAGAACCAGCTCTCTGACCTCCATTGGGTAACTCGTATCCAATCCAATGTTTCGACTTTGAGGTGGTGTACTTTCTTCTGCTGCCTGCTGTATGTCAGCAATGAATTGTTCGACCCCTCTATCAATCTCTTCCTTGGTTTCAAGTGGAACTTCAAGGTCCAAGTACATCTGCAACTTTGCTCTAAACTCGTCCCAGTTTGTTTTCTTTGTACATAGTCTTGGGAGATTTGGTTTCTGTATTATTGATTTACTGACTGTTAAAATCACTGGCGTGTGGTCAGATGACAAATCGTGGTTACTTTCAACAGAAATATAATTACAGTTTATGCCCTTGGCGACAAAGAAATCAATCAAATCAGGCAATTTTTGGGGATCGGTGGGCCAGTAAGTTGGTGATCCAGAGGAAAGAAATGTGCATTTATATTCTAGTCCTGCATGATATAGCTCTTTACCTTTTGTAGTGATCAGTCTAGAGCCCCAGTGTGTATGTTTTGCATTATAATCTCCTCCAATAACAAAACATGAACCCAAGGTTTTAAAGAGACTTTTGAAGTCATCTTTGGAGGGCGAGTGTCTTGGCGGACAGTAAATTGCAGAAATTTTAAGCAATTTCTTCTTAGACTGTATGCTGACTGTTGTTACTTGCATCATTTCTTCTTCAACTGCAGGTTCCTCCCAATGTAGTATATTATCTTTTATCAGTACAGCTGATCCTCCTCTAGCTTTGTTGGCTGGGTGTGGACTGTGATAGCAAACAAAGCCACGAATATTAACAAATGAATGCTTTGTAAAATGAGTTTCAGAGATAAGGCAGACGTCTATTTTCTGATGTTTCAAGAACAATTCCAATTCAGATAAATGTTTCAGTAAACCATTAGCATTCCAATTTCCAATACGGAGAGTAAAATTCATTTCTTCTTTGAAGCGGTTGATTTTTTAGAATTTGTGTTTAGCATACTTATTGTTTCAGTTAGAAATTTAATCGATTTATCTTGACTGTCTAACCGTTGTATAATAGATGTCCACATGTCTTTCATTGAATTCTCTTCATCTTTTCTTCTATTTTTAATAATTTCGGAATATGTTTTTGTATTTTGCTCTTTGTTGTTTTCATCTACTTTCGCTTGTTCGCTACCCGAGACACCACTGTGTTTTTTATCAGAAATAGCTCTAGCATAATCTTTTTGTCGATGACCAATCTGTCTATTTCGTCTTTCCTGATTTTCCTTCGCTATCAGACAACCCCTGTAGTTTGCAGGGTGCTCACCTTTACAGTTAATACATTTAGGCTTTTGATCCATCTTCAAAGTACATACCTTTGTAGGATGCTTACCAGCACACTTCACACAGGCATAATCTCTTTGGCAATAACGTTGTGTATGCCCAAATGCTTGACATCGCTTGCACTGTGGAATAAGATTTACGTTTCTCCTCAGTGCCTCTATTTTTACCCCTATTCCCAATATTGATTTAATAGCATAAACTTGGTTAATATCTTCCCCGTTATGAAATGTAAGCATGAACAATTGCAAACCTCTTCTATGTGCAATGTATTCACCATTTCTATCTTCTATTGTTTCTTTTTTGATGATATTCTTAGCTTCCAATATCTTAAAGCCCTTACCGGATAGATCCTGAATAATGTCATTTTCCTCACACGATGGGTGAAGTCCTCTAGCCATTACCTTTATAGGTCTCGCGGTTTTATCCTCATATGAATGCCACTGTATCTTTTGATTTGTTAGTTCTGCAGTAACTGATCTATATGTGTCACTGTCTGGAACATTTATTTTCCAGACATTATTATTATAAGAGACGTATTTGCATTCATTATTTGTTACTTTATTGATAAGATCCTTCAAAGTGCTAAAGGTTTCTATTCTAGAAGCAATTATAGGTGGAGGTGTATGACACTTTTTAGATGGTTTTTCATTTACCTTTTCTCTGTTGCTGTCACTTATTGGCAGCGATTGGTGTTCCTTTTCTTTAGTTCTACATTGGTTAATTGGTGTATTCTTAGATTTTGTTTGTCCAAATTCAGGTGAATACTCTGCCTTCCGTTTCTTTGCAGATCGTTTATACTTCTTGAGCACCCAATCGGTTTCCCGTGTCAGTTCTTCTTCATCAGTGAAGTATTCTGCCTGTTCATTGTCTTGACTAGTCGTTGGTTTTTGTATAACTGCACTTGATTTAAGTTCAGTGATTTCACTTCTTAGTGCACTACACAGCAACTCAATTTCATTCAGCTTCTTACGAAGTTCTCTATTTTCCTTAACCAGAGTGGATAAGTCACTGCTTTCAGAAGGAGACGAGGATCCACTCTCCTCGATGTCCATGACAGGAAGGCCTGACCCCAACTTGGCCATACCCTTTGGAGATCTTTGAGTAACGCTACTTCTCTGAAATGGATTTTCTTTATTTTTGGTATTTTCACTTGTAGTACTCTGGGTCAAGTGAGCCACCCTCTCCGACATTCCATCGTGTGTCTGGTCGCCCCCAGAATCCTCGCGACCTACACCGGCCACCGGGGCTCTCACCCGATCGGAACCAGTGGTGGGATTCACCTTTGCAGGCTTACCCACCTGGGGTATTTCAGTATTTAGATCACACATCATGGTTGCTATTCGACGAGTTAGAAGAATTAGAAGGAAGAATAAATTAGAGACCCCTAGCCTTCGGAAACCTAACAGCGTCGGGGTCGGAAAAAAAGGCTTAGTGCCCAATAGAAAAGAAGAAAAGAGTAGGGAATTCACCAAAGACAAGATGAAGAATGGTGAAGACCAGCTCGGGTACCCCGGGATTGCCAATCCCGTACCCACAAGATGTGGGCCCCTGGGGGAGTTGAAAAGGTGAGGAAAGTAACCCTTCTTCTTTTCAGGGGGTAAATCGAAAGCCTTCGGAAGAGCAGACAGGGCCATTGGAAAGTAATTTAACGAATCTATGAACCTTACATTGTCCATCTCCATCAATATGATCTTGGTTCCTCTCATAATAAGTTTTGGCGTGAACTTAGTATGATGAATAACGTACTTTAGAATAAACTGAAAGTCAAATGAAGATCCGTTGTGAGCGAGTAAGCATAAGTGCTTGTATCTTTTCCTGATTTCTATGACATAATCCATAAACTGATTGATAGGATCTTCTTTAAAGATACGGGTATGGGAACCACAATTTTCACAAGATTGCCCTGTAATACATTTATGACAAAACTGCTGACTTACACACAAGTTAACTTTGTGGACTTTAGTTTCTGAATCATTTGCAAGACTCTCATCTTGGCGGGTTTCTAAATCAAAAAATATGAACAAAAAGTCTTTACTTTTTGGTGTACCCATATCAACCCTCATAAAACACTGATGATTAGGAGGTTTGTATTCTACACAAATATTACAAAACACCTCACCACACATATGTACTGATTTTCTAGCCCTAAATCTAATAACCTTACCACATTCAGTACACTTTTTAATAGAGTTGCAACGATCACCTTGGTGGGCAATGAAACAAACTTGATTTTTAAAGTGAAGATTGCACTTGGGACAAGTTATTCCTCCATATTGTAATTTACAAGGTGGGGATACTGTTTGACACGCTGGACATATATTTTCACATCTATGCTCTCCTTTGTGATCATAAGGAACGTGACATCCTTCACAGAAGAAATTACAAGCGAAAGCAGCTGTCAGGCTAGTGATTACGTTGAAATGGCCTTCACTAAATAATAGGTTTATTTTATACACAGCACTTTCATTTTCACCACAAAAATACACATCACGACCTTTCCTATTGAAATTGTACACTGTAATCTTGTATTTCTTCAAATGGTCCTGAAATTTTTCTAATTCGGGGATCCCTGCTCCATTCTCTGGAATTACCACCCTTGCTTTAGCCATTAGTTTTTCGGCCCTAAATAATTGTCTTTTCCCCAAGTCTTTTCTAATAGCCTTGTACTGGGGATCTTTCTTAGCATGAGCTTTGCCTACAATTAATGCTCTAGCTAAACATAAATTATCGGAATTTTTTATCACTACTATCCCCTTTCGTGCACTGGACTCTTCAACAAAATTATTATAAAAACCTGATCTTCTTTGACCACCACGGCCCACGGGGAGGTTAACTCTAGTACAATCAATTTTGAATGTATCTGTTGAATTAATTGACTCAGCATTGCTCTGAATAATACCACCGAAAATATCCCAAATAATATCCCCATCCACTTGACTTACCGGTTGGAAAGCTATATACCCTGGTTCCTTATTTTTTAGATTTAAACTTGTTAGTGTAAATCCCAACTGATTATTAGGTGAGGATTCAGCTTTCATTTTTTCAACCAAACTAGCAAAACCCAATTTAAGCCATGCAATTTCTGAAATACCTTCAGGAACAGGATTAAATTTAAAGGTAGTCCTATAACCGTACAATCTAAAGTGCTTCACGTATGACTCCTCTGTATTTACTACATTTATAGGATTCATATTTACCAGTACACAAAGTTGCACAAAAGAAGAAAGATTCCGGATTATCAGTGCCTTTTACGAACTCTATTGAAAACCGTACAACTGTTTGTTCTTCACAGTTCAAAAGTCAAAATAAGACTGAATGAATATTCCCCAAGAAAACCCTTATATACTGTTGTTACAATCCGTGATTAGTTGAAAATAACCGAACTTTCACGAACTCTTCCAAAATAGGTTTAGTGTTTCACGGGCCAACTGTCTATATTAGACTAAAAGAGTACACTTCCAAATATCTATAAGGCACTACTGTTAAGAACCTTACAGAGAACTGTTTTAGTACGATGTGTTACAACAAATATGCTCCGATCTGTGGATTATCAGCGCCTTTTACGAGCTCTGCCGTAAGTAGTTGTAGCTGTTCGATCCTCACAGTTCAAGTGTCTAAATTAGACTGAATTATTAGTCACCTGGAAAGCCTCTTTTATACTCTTGACACAGCCTGTGATTAGCCGAAAATATCCGATCATTCACGAACTCTTCCGAAACAGGTTCAGTGTCTCACAGGTCAAATGGCTATATTAGAGTGAAAGAGTACACTTCCAAAATCTATAAGGTGCTACTGTTAAGAACCTTACAGAGATCGGCTTTAGTACGATGTATTACAACAAATATGCTGCAATCTGTGGATTATCAGAGCCTTTTACGAGCTATGCTGTAAGCGGTTGTAGCAGTTTGCTCCTCACAGTTCAAGTGTTTAAATTACACTGAATTAATAGTCGCCTGGAAATCCCTTTTATACTTTACAAACTGTGATTAACCGAAAACAGCCGAACATTCACGAACACGTCCGAAACAGGTTCAGTGTCTCACAGGTGTATTACAACAAAGATTCGATCTGTGGATAATCAGCGCCTTTTACGAGCTCTGCCGTAAGTAGTTGTAGCTGTTCGATCCTCACAGTTCAAGTGTCTAAATTAGACTGAATTAATAGTCGCCTGGAAAGCCCCTTTTATACTCTTGATACAGACTGTGATTAGACGAAAATATCCGATCATTCACGAACTCTTCCGAAACAGGTTCAGTGTCTCACAGGATTGGATGAGAAGTGGAGCTGCAGTTAAAGTTATAAACGGAGCATTCTGATTGGACGAGAAGCATCGGCGCAGTTGAAGTTATAAATGGAGCATTCTGATTGGACGAGAAGCAGCGGTGCAGTTGAAGTTATAAATGGAGCAAATGGAGCATTCTGATTGGACAAGAAGAGGTCACGTGACCAAATGGACGATTCTGATTGGTCGAGAATAACTCCATAAGAGCCCATGTTAAGACCAAATCCCTGGTATGTCTACTTACGTGTACAACGTTTCGAGTATAAAATCAACTTCTCTTATCAAGTAATAAAACTAGAGCATACAAACGAAAAATACTAACAAAACCAATTATTCCAGAGTCTACTTGCAAACTAAAACTAAATCTATAACCTAAGAAACCAGGTGTTTTTCTAGGTTTAACACTTGATAACGATAGTTGATTTATAATCTTGAAACGTCTTGATTTATAAATGCTGCTGGGAACAATTATGTAAAATTATATAACAAGTGTCTAATGCATATTATAACTTAAACAATTCTATATTCAAAACAAATTAATAATTATTACAAACAACTAAAGAAATCAACAATACATTATCAGAACACACTGTGTAAATTAAAAAATAAGCGTATGAATAAAGCGAAAACATCCCAATTTTGCAGTTAAAGTCGTTCCAAAAACGACGACAACACACCCATTTGAGTCATAACAAACTCGTCTTCCTTTAAGCATGATAATTTACAAAGAAATAATCTGACATCAAATTTAGATCACCTGTAGTAAAAATCTCTAAGGAATAACCTAATGAGATATTTTAGAAATCTGTCAAAAAATTTCAAAATAACAGCTGATTAGGGTGTTAACTTTATTTATTATATGGCTATGTATTTAAAAAATAAAATCTCATTTCAACTTTATAAAGCAAATCGTAGGCAAGTTATAAATTGATATTTAATTTGACCTGACTTTCCTAGTTGCATTTAAATAGGGCGTGTCAAGTGCTCTTCGTTCCTATGGTAATATAACTTTATTAACAAAACTCTTTAGTTACATAAAATAATGTAAACAACTGTCTAGTGCTTCCAACTTGGTAACTAATTTGCAGGGAATATTTTAACAGAGTTTCTAAAATGGAAACCTCATGTGTCAGTTTGTCTCAACGTTTTAACTTGTAATAAAATATTGCTGCGTCTCTCAATTGTATTGAAAGAAGCCGAATATCCATTATATTAAGTACGGTAGAATTGTTATCTTTGTTGAAGGCGAAAAACTTCTCGGTCATCTTCGCTTTATAAGAAAAGAAAAGAACATAAAATAAACATAAATCTTTACTTCTAGCCTGTTACCAGGGGACTTAAATTTAAGAAAGGCGGAACCAGATGGTAACAATGTTTGAAAAATAAAAAAAAAGACAAAGACAAATTTAGTAATTAACAAGGCTCAAATTTATTAAACAGAAAAAAAAAATTTCGACGGTTCAGATTTTATCATTTACAAGCAAAAACATCCTGATATAGACTATCATAAGCACAGCTTAAAAATTAACAAGATTATAATTAATCAAAAAGAAGTTATATGCCCTTAATGTAAAATATAATAATTAAAAAAAGATGAATAGATTCTGAAAATTTATCCCCCCTTTTTTAGTTTATATAAACAGTTACAAAATTTAACAATAAAAAAAAAATTATGAGCACAGCTTAATAATTAACAGGATTATAATTAATCCAAAAAAAAAAGTTATACGCCCTTAATGTAAAATTACAATATAAAAAAAGATGAAAAGATTCTGATATTTATTCCCCCCTTTTTCAGTTTATTAAATAATAGTTTTTTTTTTAAAACAGTTACAGAAGTTAACAATGAAAAGACTCTATAAATGAGGTTGATATTTTAAATTCAAAAAAAAAAAATTACATTAATTCTAAAAAGTTCATTATTAGATTAAATGTTACATAATATGATTTGTTTGTTAAATTTCTTAAATACTAAATTGGTCAATATACATATATATATTTTAAATAAAAGAAATTTGTTATAATATGAGAAGTTTATAAAAAAAGAAATGAAAATTTTGAATACTGAAGTTTTATAAATTAAAGTTTTATAAATTGACGTCAATTTTTATTAATTTAGAAAATAACCTCTTGGAGGCTGTAAGGACCGAAAAGTTTGCATGCAGGCACCACCCAAATATTTTTTATATAATTTATAAATAGCTATACAAGATTACATTTAAATAACAGTTTTAGGAACACATTTTGCTAAACCAGATCAGGTACATTTATTATATATATATCCAACAAGGTTCTATAAAGTCAGTTTTCAAAAAAGAGTCACTTTGTGCACTTGGAAAATTTCTGCTTTGTTATACAAAACCATGTTTTTCAAAAATAAACAGACAGAAACATGCTATTCACTGTTTTGCTGGAGGATGCAAAGTCAAGCAAGATTTGGTGTGTTTCTCCGACCAGCGTTTTAGCTAAAGCAAAAAACACGTTTACTAGTATCTGTGCAAAATCAGACATGTTGTAGCATTAATGTTCTTTATTAAAAATATCTGGTTATTTGTCAAAATTAGAGAATATTGATTGCATCACAGAAATTCATTAAGCTTATAATTAAATGCTTCTTAGATGATTATAAAGCTATTTATATATACTTGGTTTTGCTTAAAACAAAGCTTGTATAAAACTTGCAAAAATCTGTAAAAATCTGTAAAACGAATATTCTGATCTAGAAGAGATTTCTTTAATAGTTTTATATTTGACATGTTCAATAAGATATTCTGATTGTTTAATGTTTAACACTAGTTTGCACTAATTTCACATAATTGCTCAAAACTTAAAATCTGACTGGTTAAGGTTTTGTAAACTACGTTTCAAGAAATGCAAAAATTTTTATAATTATTTAGTTTCTGAAAAACATTGAATATTAAATAAAACATGAAATACATATTTTAATGAATAAATTTTAAAACATTAACAAAATTTATGATATGATAAAATCTGTAAATTTGAATACCTGGAAATCCTGTCGAAGTTTACGTGATCATGTGCAGTGAAAAAAAAACTACACAACTATTAATTAGTAAATCAAAAGAACACATCACTGACTTGTAAAGCTAAGATATTAGATTTTCTCTATGAACTGAAATATTATTTTTCATGATGTAACTTTAAAAAAAAAACTAACGGAGCGATGAAGGTTGCTTGTACATGTTGAGAGTCCGGACAGAGTGCAAGACGTGTTTTATTAAGGCCGGATTCGCTATCGGTTGAACCTTGTTCCCAGACAGAGAGAGAGATAGGTCAGCTGATCGTCTCTGTCATGCGATAGGAACGACGGCGAGTGGACTGTCGATAACAGATGTACAGATTATTTTACTGAATGCTACAAGCCCTCGAATACTCTAATAGCATCAGGGTCGGAAAAAAACAAGAGTTGGTCAAGAGGGATCTGATAGAGATAATGAAATATAGAGATCTAACCCAGGACAACATGAATAAAACTGTAGATCTAGCTAGGTCTTCTCAGAATTAACTACATTGTGTTCAACAAGTCCCTCCATTGTGAATGTGTTAAATATAGAAATACTTACAAAAAAAACTAATGAAAATTAAATTGTTTACTGACCCATATACAAAGTATTTTATACAACAAATAATTGACCTTCGTTTTTCACTGACCTTTACTTTTCACAGCCTCAGGTTTTAATTTTTGTTACGCCTTCCGTACGTCGACTTTGTCGTATGTACTTAAGCACAATATCAGCCACAAAAATTAAGATAACTGTAGGAGACTGTAGTGTGCTCATATAGAACCCGTTTAATTTATTCAGAAAAATCTAATTTAAAATGTCAAAATGGCAACAGTTTTTTATTGATATATTGTGTGTTATTCACCTTATAAATCTCTAAATTAGATCCAAATTTGCATATGTAAATTATAAAACAGTACCAACTTGACATCTCTACGATGACAAATAACGAAATTTTGTCAAAACTATATTTAACTCTCATCTCCATAAAAAAATCTTAATTATTCCTATAGTTGAGAGATACAGCAAGTGGAGGAACCTTGTCTTATGTAAAACCTCAAGGTCAAGTAGGGCCGAGACACTGACACGAGCAAAGTGAGTGGAGACTTCTTTATATAATAATAAACTTCTAGTCTACGTCAAGAGAGGAGTGATATACACAATTACAAGGTTCACAAAACCTGTTTAACAATTGTTTAAACAAACTTGATATAGTTGATAAGACCACTTGATCTACCAATACAATTTAACCTTTTCTACAATGCCCAAGTTCAACTTCTTTGGATTTTTTTTAGAGGATCTGGTTGTATTACATTGTAAAGGTCATTTAGTATGTAGTGGCGTTTGACCTTCATCGGGCAAACAGGTTCCCGTCACTTTTTAGTGGTGGGGAAAGCGAGTGAGTCAGTGTTCCGCCGTCCTTTCGTCACTGAGTTTCTAGATAATGTATTACGAACAACTTTCCCACTCCAAGTCATACCGCCCTCACTCCAAGCGCCACCACATAACAAATGTGTTATATGATTGTGCTCATCCGCTTGTTTTAGTATGGTAATACTTCAGGTACGCCTTCTTATGGTGATTATCCGGAGAAACACTTCCATCTGATACTTCTATTGTTTCGATGTAAATTTATAATTCCTCTGATTTACAACTCAAAAAGTTTGAATTATAACAGTTATCTATCTTACAACTAAACTGCGAATTTGTCGGAGACATAAGAGCTGGGTGAATCGCTTATGAAAGTGAAAGTTATATATTTCTTTTGGAAAAAGTTATTTCAGCCTGAGATAAAACAATGAATTTAAAAGTTCCATTCTTCTTGTTACAGTGCCGGTAATGTATCGAGTGTTAAACAAATATCAGAATGGCTTAAAAAATAATTATGTAAAAGAGAAAACGAACTTTCACCCACAGGCTTTAAACTTGGTTAAAGTTTAATTACGTAAATATAAGAAAATAATTTATATTAATTTGTTTATAAAAACGACTGTCATGGTGTCACATTTTAATTTATTCGTAACTGAGTCTTTACACAGAAGGTGACTAATTCGTATTGATTGGTTTGTATTATGATTTATAAAAATAATATTCTCCATAGGCACTGAGCAGGTAATAAATTCAAATAATTGTAATCTTTTGATAATAATTATCATTGAAAATTAATTTGAAAAAATAATTTCTACGATGCTCGAGTAGAGAGGTTGGCTACTCATTTAGATTACATTGAGTGGGTTTATTTACCCGGGTTGATTCCCACGGGTTATTTCCCACGGTTTATTTCCCACGGGTTATTTCGCACGGTTTATTTCCCACGGTTTATTTCCCACGGGTTGATTCCCACGGGTTGATTCCCACGGGTTATTTCCCACGGTTTATTTCCCACGGGTTATTTCGCACGGTTTATTTCCCACGGTTTATTTCCCACGGTTTATTTCCCACGGGTTATATCCCACGAATTATTTCCCACGGTTTATTTCCCACGGGTTATTTCCCACGGTTTATTTCCCACGGTTTATTTCCCACGGGTTGATTCCCACGGTTTATTCCCCACGGTTTATTCCCCACGGTTTATTCCCCACGGTTTATTTCCCACGGGTTATTTCGCACGGTTTATTTCCCACGGTTTATTTCCCACGGGTTGATTCCCACGGGTTATATCCCACGGGTTATTTCCCACGGTTTATTTCCCACGGTTTATTTCCCACGGTTTATTTCCCACGGGTTATATCCCACGAATTATTTCCCACGGTTTATTTCCCACGGTTTATTTCCCACGGGTTATTTCCCACGGTTTATTTCCCACGGGTTTATTTCCCACGGGTTATTTCCCACGGGTTATTTCCCACGGTTTATTTCCCACGGGTTATTTCCCACGGTTTATTTCCCACGGGTTATATCCCACGAATTATTTCCCACGGTTTATTTCCCACGGGTTATTTCCCACGGGTTATTTCCCACGGTTTATTTCCCACGGGTTTATTTCCCACGGGTTGATTCCCACGGGTTATATCCCACGGGTTTATTTCCCACGGGTTATATCCCACGGGTTTATTTCCCATGGGTTTATTTCCCACGGTTTATTTCCCACGGGTTATTTCCCACGGTTTATTTCCCACGGGTTTATTTCCCACGGTTTATTTCCCACGGGTTTATTTCCCACGGGTTATATCCCACGGGTTCATTTCCCACGGGTTTATTTCCCACGGTTTATTTCCCACGGGTTTATTTCCCACGGGTTATTTCCCACGGGTTATTTCCCACGGGTTTATTTCCCACGGTTTATTTCCCACGGGTTATTTCCCACGGGTTTATTTCCCACGGGTTTATTTCCCACGGGTTATTTCCCACGGGTTATATCCCACGGTTTATATCCCACGGGTTTATTTCCCACGGGTTATATCCCACGAATTATTTCCCACGGTTTATTTCCCACGGGTTATATCCCACGAATTATTTCCCACGGTTTATTTCCCACGGGTTATTTCCCACGGGTTATTTCCCACGGTTTATTTCCCACGGGTTTATTTCCCACGGGTTGATTCCCACGGGTTTATTTCCCACGGGTTGATTCCCACGGGTTATTTCCCACGGGTTGATTCCCACGGGTTTATTTCCCACGGGTTGATTCCCACGGGTTTATTTCCCACGGGTTTATTTCCACGGGTTTATTTCCCACGGGTTGATTCCCACGGGTTTATTTCCCACGGTTTGATTCCCACGGGTTTATTTCCCACGGGTTGATTCCCACGGGTTTATTTCCCACGGGTTGATTCCCACGGGTTTATTTCCCACGGTTTGATTCCCACGGGTTTATTTCCCACGGGTTGATTCCCACGGGTTTATTTCCCACGGTTTGATTCCCACGGGTTTATTTCCCACGGGTTGATTCCCACGGGTTTATTTCCCACGGGTTGATTCCCACGGGTTTATTTCCCACGGGTTTATTTCCCACGGGTTTATTTCCCACGCGTTGATTCCCACGGGTTTATTTCCCACGGGTTGATTCCCACGGGTTTATTTCCCACGGGTTGATTCCCACGGGTTTATTTCCCACGGGTTGATTCCCACGGGTTTATTTCCCACGGTTTTATTCCCACGGGTTTATTTCCCACGGGTTGATTCCCACGGGTTTATTTCCCACGGGTTTATTTCCCACGAGTTTTTCCCCACTGGTTTTTTCCCACGGTTTATTTCCCACGGGTTGATTCCCACGGGTTTATTTCCCACGGGTTGATTCCCACGGGTTTATTTCCCACGGGTTTATTTCCCACGGGTTATTTCGCACGGTTTATTTCCCACGGGTTATATCCCACGAATTATTTCCCACGGTTTATTTCCCACGGTTTATTTCCCACGGGTTATTTCCCACGATTTATTTCCCACGAGTTATTCCCCACTGGTTTTTTCCCACGGGTTTTTTCCCACGGGTTATTTCCCACGGGTTTTTTCCCACGGCTTTTTTCCCACGGGTTTTTTCCCACGGGTTTTTCCCACGGGTTTTTTCCCACAGGTTATTTCCCACGAGTTATATCCCACGGGTTATTTCCCACAGGTTATTTCCCACTGGTTATTTCCCACGGGTTATTTCCCACTGGCTTTTTCCCACGGGTTTTTTCCCACGGGTTTTTTCCCACGGGTTTTTTCCCACGGGTTTTTTCCCACAGGTTATTTCCCACGAGTTATATCCCACAGATTATTTCCCACTGGTTATTTCTCACGGGTTTTTTCCCACGGGTTTTTTCCCACGGGTTATTTCCCACGAGTTATATCCCACGGGTTATTTCCCACAGGTTATTTCCCACTGGTTATTTCCCACGGGTTATTTCCCACTGACTTTTTCCCACGGGTTTTTCCCCACGGGTTTTTTCCCACGAGTTATTTCCCACGGGTTATTTCCCACAGGTTATTTCCCACGAGTTATATCCCACGGGTTATTTCCCACAGGTTATTTCCCACTGGTTATTTCCCACGGGTTTTTTCCCACGGGTTTTTTCCCACGGGTTTTTTCCCACAGGTTATTTCCCACGAGTTATATCCCACAGGTTATTTCCCACTGGTTATTTCTCACGGGTTTTTTCCCACGGGTTTTTTCCCACGGGTTATTTCCCACGAGTTATATCCCACGGGTTATTTCCCACAGGTTATTTCCCACTGGTTATTTCCCACGGGTTATTTCCCACTGACTTTTTCCCACGGGTTTTTCCCCACGGGTTTTTTCCCACGAGTTATTTCCCACGGGTTATTTCCCACAGGTTATTTCCCACTGTTTGTTTCCCACAGGTTATTTCCCACTGTTTGTTTCCCACAGGTTATTTCCCACGGTTATTTCCCACGGGTTTTTTTCCCACGATGGTTATTTTCTAATAACTCACGAACTGGCATTTTGAGAGAGAGTGTGAATAAGTTTTCTTTGAGTCTTTAGCGGCTATACTTGAGCAAAATCTGATCATAATAGTTTCAGCTTAACTTTTTTTGAATGGTAATCTTGGTTTTTTATAACCTGTCTCGAGCTACGATCACAAAACAGATTTGATTAAAATCGGTCCACCCCGTTTGGCTGTAGAGAATTGTACACACGCCAGAGAGACATTTAAAAAAATATTCAGAGGACCTCAAAATTTACATAACCGCAAAAAACTCCAATTATGATTCTGTTTGGCTCATCAAGTGACTTTCTATCTAGAGGATAATAAAACAGAAAGTGTTGTGTCGTTAAATTTTTTCGATTTTACCGGAAACATCCTAACCTAAACGAGACGTTTCTGGTACGTCTGTCAGAATCTATGGTGTATTAAGAATCAATAAACGGGTAGCAGTTATTACAAGTACTAACCTGTTTACCTCTGTTACCATGGTAACGACTAAGACAAACACAACCTCACCTGTCCAATGTAGTTTGATATTTGTAAGGGAAATATCCATCAGCTATTCCGTGAGAGTACAACAATGATTTATGATTGTGAAAACGAAATATTATTGTTTTTAATTCCAAGTATACAAAGTGGTGAGTCTGTTATTAAACAAAAAAAAATTCCACGACCATTTTTTGTCTGATATTTACATTTTGAAGAGTTCGTTAGTACGTAAGCACGATATTCATCGTACAAATTAAAACGTGTGCTCTTATAAAATCCTATCGAAACCTAACCTCTCAAGAGCATGGCGATTGGAGGCTTCAAATATGGACTACTAGGCCAACCAGAACTGAAACACTGATCAGAGTGAAGCGAGTGGAGACTAATATATTCACTTCCAACAGTAAATAAGAAGTGAATAAATAGGTTCAGAAAAACATTGTAACAACTGTTTTAAACAAACTTACCCTACTGGATAAGACCCCTATTTACAAATACCCTTCAACATTTCCTTCAAGACCAAAGATATCAAATTTTGGGTATAGCGATCTACTTGTATTACATGGTTTCTGTAGTAGACAACATATTTTTTTTTTAAAAACATTGCACAACTTTTCTCACTCACTCCAACCAAATAAAAATGACAAAAAATGTCAGTAGTTGTCGAACTAAATGTGAATATTCCCCTTTGTCTTGAAAAATGTATACCAGGTGTTTCAGACCACATGGACACTATCTGTAGCGCCTAAACGAAACCAGATAAAAATTTCCTTCCAATTAGAACCCCCCTTTTCGACCCCAGAGAATTAAGAAAAAATATTTTCGACGCTCCTCAATGACCCAAAAGGGCACTTTTAAGGAGCAGGGTGGTGTTTTTGGAAAATTTTCAAATAGAAATATAGGTCATATGTTACCTCATTTTAAAGGTCTCTCTTTTCTGAACACTTTGGAGCAAAACAAAATTGTTATCTTTTCATTACTGTACAGGGTGTGACGAAATATTATTTTTTTAAAGTTATTAGTGGGAAATGTGACTGCCAGCTCCTAACAAAGATAGGGCAAACAATTTGTTTTCCTAGTTTTA
The DNA here is from genome assembly GCA_963513935.1 of Aphrophora alni. Taxonomy (NCBI): domain Eukaryota; kingdom Metazoa; phylum Arthropoda; class Insecta; order Hemiptera; family Aphrophoridae; genus Aphrophora; species Aphrophora alni. The sequence continues at coordinate 21,845,989 of OY740776.1, read as the reverse complement.
CAAGAACACACCCTTTCATCAGATATGGATTAGTATGGACTTCTATGTACTTTTCAAATTTTTAATAAATTTGAATCTTTAATAACTTCTATAGAACAAAAAGTAAAAAAATTCAAATAGCAACCTAGATTTTAAATTGTAACATTTGAGAGACATTTTGAAAACAAACATTATTTGTATTGAAAGTTTGGTTCTATCTTGCACCATTGAATAATAATTTTAAAAAATGGTGCAAGATAAAAATATATATTTCGTCACACCCTGTAAAGTATTGAAGTGATAACCAAACTTTTTTTGCCCCAAAACGTTCAGAAAAGAGAAACCTTTAAAATGAGGTATCACACGACCTATGTTTCTATTTGAAAATTTTCCAAAAACACCATCCGTGCCCCCCCCCCAAGAGCCTTTTTGGGTAATTGAGGAGCGTCGAAAATAATTTTCCTGAATTCTTTGGGGTCGAAAAAGGGGGGTTCTAATTGGAAGGGAAATTTTATCTGGTTTCGTTTAGGCGCTACAGATAGTGTCCATGTGGTCTGAAACACCCGGTATATTTGAATATGAACCAAATATTGGTTCGCATGTATCAAAGTACGATTTGGTTTTTTACAATTATTCTTGAACCAGATTTTACCTGCTATTTTCGCATACAGGTTTAGGTTGTTAATTTTCACATTTCGCCAAATGTGTACGAAATCGGCAAAGAAATAAATTGTTAGAGAACGAAATCGATGCAGAAAAAAAGCAGTAGGTGGGTCATTTTAAATATCTTGATAAAAGAAAGAGAATAGTGCATACTAGACCCTCTCTATCAACCCTATCCATAAATGGCGGCCGATTGAAATGTTAGGTTGAAACAAGATCACTAATTGTAAAGAAAACAAAACACTATTATACTTTCTAATTTTCTTTCAAGACGTTTAAAATGATGTATCACTCGAGAGGGTGTACATTTAAAATTTTTAGCAGCCCCCAAACACCCGATTTTGGCGACGCTTGTTATCATTTCAGAAGTTTGTTTTTTTTCTTTGCTCGTCCTTTAAAAAGTTAACGAAATTTCCCCACACTTTTATATAATGAAATAGTGTAATTAAATTTTGAGTTTGAGTCACACTGCCCACTGGAAGTAATGAGATTAGGTTATATTTGGCAACTTGTAATGAAGTTATTTATTTTAATGATAACCGGAAATAGAACAAAATTCAATTTACGATTTGCCGTAGCATCAATACTGGGAGAAATTATTCATAATCTAATTAAAGGTAAATTAAAACTATACATTCGTATATTATTTTTTACTTAATTCATATTTAATTATCGAGCTTACGATACTGCGGTATACGGCATATTATTGTCTGTAGGTCTTTGTGGGTATTTGTTATGCAGTAACGGCCATAGCAAGAATATAAATGGTTTTTGGAGTTATATTTGTGAGTGTTTTGTCCATTTATCGTATCTTCAGTTCTCCACAGTTGAACCGGTTTTAATTAAATTTTGTCTATGACCATATCTCGATTTTTTTCTCCATTATTTTGATAACTCACATTTGGGGGTAGCTGTCGATAAAAAAAAAACATAAAAATTACCAATTTCCTCAAAATACACTTATTGTTCGTATCTTTCTAAACATTTAGTTTTAAGAAATGTCGAAGGAAAACTAATTTTTAAGACTTTTTGAAGTGTAAACTTCTTTAGACGCACCAGGTACAGAAAATTTTGTTTACGGGGTAAATGGGAATCAAGCGTCATGCTTTTCGTTTCCTGTCCCGTCACGCTCCACTATAATTATACAGTGTCCAAAAAGTATCAGAAAAGCATTTTTTTAAACCATTGCAGATTAAGCAATAAAACATAAGTCATCAATACTATACCTTGAAATCTACTTTTTGAAGCAACGTCCATTTTTCTTCACCTTATGGTGACGACCCGCAGGTAGTCAGAAGAAAATCTTCAATAAGAGGATAGCTCGAGTTTTACATCATATTAAACGGTTATACTGACTGTTAGGAGAATACAATGCAGCAAACACGATATCAAAAGTTTCTCCCTTTACAAAATGGCGGGGGTTTAAAGTTACAACGTTGGGCTTGTTGAAAATTACTTAATTTCCTTTCTTGGTATGAGTTACATAAGTAAAACCCCGGCAATCTACACTGGATGTAAGGAACAATTTTTCTGGATGGTGAGCGAATTTACACCTCCAGTGGAACGGTCTACGAGAAGGGCAGCAAAATTTTTAAAGTAAGTTAAACCTAGACTAACTAGCATATCAAATTAAAGTGGTTTTTGAGTAACTCCCAGTATACAGTTACTTTATTTATTACAGTCATAATTACTTATTCAATTTCTAAGACGCTTTAAATTGTGTTTTGAGCCAGATTTAGGTATTTCTCTTGCTATTTAGTGTTAGTAGATTTAATTTATCTTCACTCCCCCCCCCCTCCTCCAAGGAGCTCAGCTCTAGTGACTACTTGTTTGAATCCCTTTCTAATAAATAGTCTTTGGTTAGATTTCACACTTTTATCTTTCCTATCAGGTCTCTCTTGATCAACTCTTCTTCCTTTCCGACCCTGACGCTATTTGAAAGCTAGGATTTATTTTCGGTTCTTTTCTTCCTTTTTTTTTTTATAAGTCGATGATGACCGAAAGGATGTTTGGATTTGTCGTAGAAGATGACAAGAAGTCTATAAATTAACTATTTTAATTTTAGTCCTGCGTTGGTATTTATACTTCCTTAAATGACAATTACAATTTTTAACTTGAAACAAAGAAACTTACGAGAAATTAGCTCTCAAGAGTGAACCAAACTCCAAAATTTCAAACGTTTGAACGCCTTTTACTCAAAAACTCTAGGTCTATTTTTTTTTAAAAAAGTAAAAAAATAGGGGCTTCCATTAGGAATTTTAAAGCTAGCCGTATTTTAAAATGGCGGCCATATTTAAAGTTTGCTAAACGTGTTTTTATATTCCATGAAAATTATTGAAGGTTATCACAGTGCACATGATAAAATGATCAACTTTCTGTCAGACTTTGCAATGCATAAAGTTGATAGATATATCAACATCAATCATTACAGACAACTTGTGGAGCCATTAGTATATTAACGTCAGCTGCATGTGTCCTATCTATATTGATTTCCACTTTTTAATATATTTTTTTATGTTGATAAAAAACTCATTCGCGTAATTGATATCAACACAGAAAAACAAAACCGGTAACTGAATTTGTCAACCCTTATAAAATACTTTGGAAATCAGAGATTTTTTGGAATAGTTAGTACATGTTGGCAAAAATATTAATCAACATAATAGTGTAGGTAATTGTGATATTTTTCCAAACTTTGGAGGCAGTTGGATTTTTCAGTAGAAACTATCATTTTTAATTTGTCCACATATAATAATAATAATAATAATAATTTATTTCCATTTTTGGAATACCCATTAACGTGATTAGTTTAAAAATACATAGTCCAGTTCATCAAAAAAATACAGTAAAACTTTCTCAGCACACTCTCCTCTCATAAATTTGTACACGTTAGACATTCCCTGCTTTGGTTATTCAACACTTTCCCTCCAATCCCTACTTTGGGTTTAAAGTCTGCCATTTTTAATAACTTACAGTCACACTTTAAAAACACTTGCAAATCACTGTGACACTCCACTTGCAAATCGTACGACTGACAGCGCCATCTCCTATTAGTCATCGTTTGGGGGTGTCAACCCCGTGAGTCAGCGGAAATGTTCGCAGAATGGCCTTTGCCTAACCTCCACTCACCCCGCCTATACTGCCGCGCCAGGCACAGGTGCCAGCTTACATGTAAACGGCTGTAGTATAGGAGAAGTGATGTATAGGTCAAAAAAATATAGACTTCGAGTTTATTAAAATACATTCGTTTTGAGGACACCTGAGTCAATAAAGTAGCTTTTGGGATGATGTCTGACTGTCTATCTGTTGTATATACAGTGATCTATTATAGTTAACCTGTGGACCAATCATATTTGGTATGTGGGCATATATGGTCATTCCTCGGGGCTTTATACTCAAAATTTAGGAGCACAGTAGAACGTCGATAATCCGGATTAATTGGGACCGGACCCCATCCGGATTATCAAATTATCCGGATTATCGAAATTACATTAAAAACGGCCAGCACGCACTATTTGAGAAAAAAAAAGTTTTTAAAATTGTATTATTTTCTATTATTGGTAGGTAGAGTATAAGGTCTATAAATTAAAAACATTTTTTTCAAGCACTGTATCGTATTTTATTTAAAGCAACATGTGTACAACGTACAGTAAAAACATCAGACACTACATATTCTTGCTAGCCACGATTCCGGATTATTGACGGTCCGGATTTTTGACCTCCGAATTATCGACGTTCTACTGTACTTGCAATAAGGAAAAAAAAATCTCAAAAACAGCTCAAACGATTTTTATGAAATTTCGCTCATGTGTAGCCTAAAGGGCTGAAACAAAACCTATCACTCACCATCTTTCTCAAATTCTAGTTCGTAGGTTATCAGAAAAAATAAAAACAAAATTGGTCATGTAGCTATTATTATAACATAATTTCTCAAAATCGGCTACTATCTCACCTACTTCCCCAAAACAAACAAAAACAACCGAAACATATCACAAACTTTTTTGTCGGCAATATTAAATGATAATGGACCATGGTCTGAGTAAATATTTATACATTTAAATACGGATTGAGCTTGCTTCGCTTGCGTCCAAAGCGTAAATCGTGTTTGATTAAAATCAAGCTTTTAAAAACAGCTGTCAAATGTTTCTTTGTTTTTTGTCAGTTATTTCTGAACCGTAGTTGTTTTAATTTCAATTTCACTAAAATTTGAATGAAATCGGCAGAGCCGTTTTGCAGAGGTAACAACTATGTTTTGTTAGCGTCCTTAGAGGCTACATTTAAGCCATATGGATTTCTGACTAAATGAAGTCTTATTGTACGCTTAGTCATGATTTAATATTTTCGCCCAGCATATTAAATCCGCCATATTGGATTTGTTTTTAATAACATTGTGGTGTTATGTTACATGATTTAATATAATTATTCAACCCTGAGTTTAGTGGTATATATATATATATATATATATATATAGCCTATATATATATATATATATATATATATATATATATATATATATATGTTTTATATAGCTCACCTATATGAGATATTTACGAAATCCCGAAGGAAATGAATGAAAATTGACTTTTTCGTTGCAGAAAATGTAATGTTTTAATTATGCCAAATCCTTGTTACTGGATGCGAAACCCTTGTTACTGGATGCGAAACCCTTGTTACTGGATGCGAAACCCTTGTTACTGGATGCGAAACCCTTGTTACTGGATGCGAAACCCTTGTTACTGGACTAGATTTTGATTTTCACTTCATGAGCCATCTACAAAGTATAATTTTGTACAACTTGATTTATCACATTTACGAGTGTCTTAGCTTCTTATTTTAAAACTAATTTGAAGTTGTTTAATGATATAATAAGAGTTTTACAATGTTCTATTGAGGTGAAAGTCGAAATCTAGTGCAGTAACATGGCTGTCGCACAATTAAAGCAATAAATGTATTTGAAATGAGATAGGTGAGATATATCAAAAAAAAAAAATAATAAAAAAATATGCCACTAAACTCAGATTTGAACAACGATAATAAATCATGGATCAAAACAACATTTTACCATTTTTAAAAATTCACTGTTTCAACGTTGCGGATTCAAGTTGGCGGCCGAAAATTGTAACACATCACAAAACGTAGACAATTTAATTATACACAAAAGAGTTTTAGTGCGAAATCAATGACGAAAACTGAAGGAAAAAATAGAGGGGGGGGGGGTAAGAAATTTATATCCATTCAATATGTGGGAAAATTAAAATTGAAGATGTTTTATTTTTCAGGAAAATACTTCGCTAAGACAAATTGTAATAAAAACAAAGCTGTTGTTGATACAAAGCAGACAAATTTAGTCAAGATAAGTGGGTGGGATGACTGCCTTATTCAGTGGTTGAACAACAAAAGACTATTTTCATAACTCCTAGAATATAACACACAGTAATTGTTGTTTGTACAAAGTCTTTTGTCTAGAACAACCAGTTAATGGAAAATAAGTACTATTAAATGGAGAAGTATACGGGTGAGGTATCCACAATGAATAACGAGAGAACTGTTTGAGCTACAAGTAAACAAAATGCATCCCCCATAATTCAGGGAATCCATTTAAAATAGTTTCATTTATATATAGGCTATATATATATATATAAATTATTTATTTTATTTCATTTCCCTCCAGAAACAGCAGATACAATGTATTAACACATCTATTACAGTTATTTTATAAAATAGTAATCAGAGAGAGAGAGAGAGAGAGAGAGAGAGAGAGAGAGAGAGAGAGAGAGAGAGAGAGAGAGAGAGAGAGAGAGAGAGAGAGAGAGAGAGAGAGAGAGAGAGGAAAAATCAAACAAAAAATTTTATAAATCTACAATAGACATAAAGTCTACATTGACCTGTATTATATTGTTAAATATTAATTATACCAAGTGTACCAAAAGTCACACCCCCCCTATTATTTTTTTTAAATTATGGAAATAGACATATTTCCTTTGGGGAAAGTTTAGACAAGCAAAGGAGGATACTTTTTTTAAGTATCGAAATTTATCAAATGTATCAAAATTTATCAAAATGGTGAAGTTTGGGGGTAAGTCAAAAATTTTAAATATCAAACCCCTATTGAGTGATACCTCATTTTAAAGGTCTTTTAAAAATAAGAATAATGTCACAAACTAGAGGTCTCTAAGTTCATCCTACCCATCATAGCGACCAATCGAATTGTGAAATTTACGTTAATAATTACACCGGAAGTGTTACGAAATATACAACAAGCTTTAGATTCCAGAATCTATTTCTACCAAGAAGGGTTGAAAATTTTTATACTTCAAAAAACTCCTCCTTTGGTTATCTAAACTTTCCCCATAGCAAATCTGTCTATTTCCTTTAATAAAAAAATAATAGCGGAGTGGGACTTTTGGGACACAGTATACACTTATGCCCAATCATACTTACACACCTATAGATAAAACTAATATACATAGCTTATAACTATAACATTTGCTTATCTAAACTAAAAGTATAAAAAACATTTACTTAACGGTATCATCGACATAACGGGAAACTTCCATTCAATTCACATTATGCAGGAATAGCAACAAATGGACGCGCTAGAGGAATATGAAATATATAAAGCGCAGTTAAAAAGTCCAGTCCAGAACATATGTTGAATGACCAATTGAATTTTAAGTCCAACTTGATGTACGACTTTGCTAGAGGAATAGATAAGAAATGCAAACACTAAGCGGTACTGCAGGTTAGGGATCAGTATATAAACGTATTCGATGGTGTGCACACGCGTTGATATTGTCTGTGTTAATGTGTTGTGTAATAATTTATTTTAATGTTTTAACGACTTCAGCAGAGCGATAATCTGAAGATGGAACGAGTTCCGAAACGCGTCATATAATTATAAAGTAAGTAACTACTTTATTTAAAAAAGTCACATAGACGGACATTATTGTTCTTTTGATATATAAAAAAGAGTGACTTGGATACAAACACAATGAGTTTTAAAAAAGAACACTTAAATTAATTAGTGCATAGTAGACTATGCTTCTTAAAATTGTTTTACAAGGAAAGAACTTGCGTTAGGTTAGGTTGGGTTAAGTTTGGTTAGGTTAGATTAGGTGAATTGACGAAATTGAACGCGCGGTCAATAAACAGAAGACGTAAAAGTCATATTGACTGAAAACAAGGTAATTTTGAACTATTTTAATGTCCAAAACCACTTCCCAAAGTTTTGCACCTTATTTACTAGACATCCTGTATATTTGTAAAGTTTAGGAAATAATGCATTAATATGTCAGAGAGAAATTTTGAGCAATATTTTTTTAAGTACTCATGTTGTAAACGACACTTGAAAAGATAAGTTGCAGGCTTAGCTTGTCTATTCCCTTGAACATACTTTGACATTTCCCACAGGGTCAAACAACAACGCCCCTTATCAATAATATCAGAACTATAGGTGTAATTCCCGAGAGAAGTATGCCCTTCATGGAGTTATAGTATCTGATACAACTGTACATTACCCAATAGGATTCTTGTCAAGAGCTATTTAATAATGTATCATTTTCCACACAACTAGATATGTCTTAGCAAATACAACTGGCAAAATTTACATGGCAGTTTGAAACTTATAGAAAAAATTGCGGTTACGTTGTTTCAGAACCGTGAATGGTCCTCAGAGCCTCACCTACTAGTTGGATCCTACACCTTTTTCACCATGGGTTAGATCTCTCTCTTTCATCTTTCCTATAGTCTTTCTTGACTAACTTTTTTCTCTCCCGACCCTGATGTTATGAATATTCAAGGGTTAGGGGTCTTCATTTTATGTTCCTTTCTTTATGAGACGAAAATGACCGTGAGGTTTTCATTTTTAATCAAAAAAAAAAAGAATGAACCGTCAATAATGTTTGGATGTTCTCTTCGGGAGGCTCACTTAAAGTACAGTATCCTCAAGGTAGGATTGTATCTGGGGTGGAGAGGAAAATAGGAGCCCCCACACTTCGTTTGTTGCGTTTGCTTTCAGCGGTACAACAGCAATAAAAAAATATAGACCTCAAATGCTTCTGTGTAAACGCGTACCCTACTTTCGTTT